>CM062816.1:999983574-1000256074 GCA_031772625.1 Pinus tabuliformis
GATCAAACACTAGGAATATGCCTCCTCCATTCGTTCTTAGTGTATTGTTTGGCTTTGAGAGCGTCAAATTAGTCTTTTCTAACCAACATCCATACTTAGTGTATTGTTTGGCGTTCAAAGCATCAATTAGTCATTTCTAACCAACATCCATATATTTTTTCTAGAATATTTCATTCCCTAGAATTTTTTGGTATTTTTTGTCAAAAATTATATAGTAGAAAAGTTCTTGCATCACACATCAAACCAAAAGGATACAAAACAACACACACACTTCTATGTACAAGGTACAATCACAACTCAATCAAAACAATCATGTCAATGTGTGCCTATTTTGGACACAAGAAAAGGATTCTCGTACATGAACTCATGGAGGAGTTGAGGTACCATATGGTGTGCCATGATGGGGCCATGCCATGCAAATTTTAACTATGAGACTCCTAAAGATTGATGATAACAAGGAAAACCTAGAATCATAGTGTTATTAGGAATAACCAGAGGACATAAAAAGTGAGTGGTCCTGTGAGCTACTGTGGCTCCATGACAAGGACTATGAAGACATAAAGGGGTGACAAGAAACTCATTGACTAGTAGCAATGTCCTATTTTTGCCCTATCTAGGCCATGCACTCACTCCCCATATTTGAGGATGTCTGCCCGATGGACCGATTGCCTGGTCCATGAAATCCCCAGGACTAATGCACCTTCACATTGTGATTGTTATTACTGTGATGAGTATTGTTGCTACTAGCCCCCTGTTGCAGCTGCCCTCTTCCTCCCATAGGAAAAAACATCACTGGATACCTCGAACAAGACGGGGTCCGGGAACAACGACCTATGACTAAATCTAATAATTTTTTGGTCTTTGCTTACCCACTCCAGCTTAACAAGCCTAGTAAAGCTCAGGATTGAAAGAAAATATATTTAGTAAAAACCCTAACACTAAGGGTTTGACAGTGAAATTGTGGACAAATCCAGCGAAATAAAGATCGACAGATAGGGGAGAAGGAGGCTAGCTCAAAGCTATGGTTGCATCCCAACGACTTGAACAATAGTAATGAAGCTTCAATGTCCCAGACTGAGAAAAAGTCAATTAAGCGATCTATAGAAGCCTTTGAGTTTGTTTTCGTGGTTTCTTTAAGACTTTGTGATTTTCACTGATGAAAAGATATTAAGCGTTCACTAGCTGCAATTAGTAACACTTTCGTTCAAAGTTCATCCAAGCAATTAATTTAGTTTTTTATAGTTTAATGTTATTAAAAACCTATCCTTCACAGGTTGGATGACTATGGTGATATTTCTTCCTAGGCTTATTCTCTCTCGGGTTGGAAAGAGGTATTGTGCTGGAAATAATAAGGCTTTGGTTCAAAGTTTATTCGAGCATTTAATTTTTAATTTTAATTTTAATTTTAATGTTATTAAAAATATACTTTTCACGGGTTGGATGATTGGTGATATTTCTGCCTATGGTCATTCTCTCTCGAATCTTTTGGAAAAGAGTATTGTTGTGTAATGGAGGTATTGGAGGCCAAACAAAGATGGAAGATACACTTATGTGAGTGGCCCAAAGAATATGATATATCTGATATGACCTAATGACCTCAAATATATCTGAGAACCGTATCCTTCTCACTCTCCCTCTCTCTCCACGCTTTCCCACTCTCTAGATCTCTCGCTACCTCCCTCTCCCTCTCTCTCCCTCACTCCCTCTCTCCTTCTCCCTTCCTCTACTTCTCTCTTTATCTACTACTCTTTCATGCCCACTCTCTCTTTATATCTTTATCTCTCTCTCTCTCCCTCTATACATATCTTTATCCCTCTCACTCCCTCTTTCTATCTCTCTATCCAGAGTTATTTTAGTACATGCACCATAATTCATACACTAGCATTGAGCTCCACAATTGTGTTTAAGCATAGATCTCTACTTAACCATGATGACAAATCATCAAACCACAATCAAGACTTATTAGTGCACACAATGAATTGGGTTAACCCACACATTTCCCACATCATCTAATTTATTCTCACTAAGCTAATAATGGTCATATGCCAAAACCATTATTCAAAATTGACCTAATTGCTAGATGTCTTCCTCCTATGCTATCCACATTGTAGGTCAATATCCCCTATATATGGCTCAACCGATATCCCCTATCCTCATGCTAGTTCTTGGGCTCAAAGTTGTGAGTACCACGATGAATAGAAAGATGATATTGAACATAGATAAATGCATTAAGAAATAAATTCTAATGCATTTGGATTATATTGTTTTGGATTAAAGATTCCTCTATGCATTTCATTATAGAAGCAGATATGTCCCTCCAAAGTTGCTTGAGTGTCTACTAAAAGAGGACCCAAAGTTTATCCTAATTCATGGAACAAGGTAGCAATCAACCTCAAGCACAGATCTACTAGTAGACACTAGATCAACTTTAGAGGGACATATCTACATAGTGAAACGTGTAGAGGAATATTTAATCCAAAATAATATGCTCTGAATGCATTAAGATTTATTGTTCAATGTATTAGGATGTTGTGGGTTGTCTCTTCCCTGTCTAGTTGAATTTTTAGATCCCCTTCTCTCCTTAAGATCCCTCCAATTGTGGTTAGAGTTCTTAGATGGCCGTTAGGAGGAAGCCCCTTTTGGAAAGGGACATACAATTTGAAGTTGTCTAGCTTGTTGGGCCATACTAATACCTTCTCTGAATACCAATAGACGCCCCTTCTCATGCACCTTGGTGCATTTTGTTTTTTTCTTCCCCCTCGTTCTCTATGCATGGTCTATTGGGTGTTGTTCGTCCTTTGCTGACTCATACTCATTCGAATCCGCTGCTCTAGTATCCTCAAAACAAGGTTCCTGACGAGTGATGCCATCAAAACGTCCTGAAGTGCGAGCCACATGAGCAGGCTGCTAGCCTTGGGGGTCTGCTCTTGATGAGCATGGTACATTATTCCCAATATTTACGACGCCATATGTTAAATATCAGTCCCATGAATGCTCATGCCCCCAACCACCACATAAGATGCCCCTGGTACATTTGTTGCGAGACCTTGTTGTTCGAGTTCCCAATACTGTAACTCCGATGGTGATGGGATATTCAGGACTGGTTGAGCTTGGTCCTCCCGCAGTTTAAGAAAGTTTGGATTTACCATCGAGCCCGGGTGGGAAAACCCTAGGGAATTTAGGGAAACCTTCACATCATCCATCTCTGACGTAAATGCATTGACTTGGATTTCCAGTTCATGGTGTATCGCCGGTGAAACCCCAGTTTGGTGTTGATGTGGCCCCTCAACCCAAATTTGGGAAGCCTCCATAGAATGAGAAGAATAATCCACAAGTTCCTCATCGATATAAAATGATGTTCACATGTACTCTGTTATACTATCCCCATGTGATGCTGTGCACAACACCCTCCGAGAGACATTGGCCCAACCGAACAAAACGTTCACCTCCACTGTTTGATCCCCTTACTAGTTGACCGAGAAAACCCGCGAGACCATAAGTTGCCAAACCACCGCAGATAAATATAAACCAGGTGTATTGACCCTTGTTTGCTAGCGTTGTGACCATTCTCTCACGCTGTTATCGCTCTCGGGTGTAGGTGAAAACCCATCTTCGCACCAGAAAAAACCCTAGGGTTAGACCGCCATGGAAATTCCTCTCGGATTCTTCTATCTGATATTCTCTAGACAAATTCCTTATTTCCATTTGATTTCTGTTCTATCTACAATTTCTTATCTAATATTGGAGCATCTCCATAGATTAGTTAACCTTACTAAACCAAACATTTTATTAGAAATAATCATTAATCTTATAATATTACGACTTCATTGCACTTTTTGACCACACACAACTTGTTTTTATGTCACCATAATTCACCTTTAATGTAACATGATTACATTAAAAAATCAACCAAAATTCCCTCAAATAATTTTTCCTACATAGAATTCTTTACCATAAACAATACCTCCCCATTAAATAAAAAAAAAAACACTTACACATTTCATTTAATTCCAATTCAACTAAAATCCCCTCAAATAATTTTTCCTCATAAAATTCTCTACCATAAGCAATACCTCCCCCATTAAGCCAAAAAAAACACTTACACATTTCATTTAATTCCAATTGAAAAACACAATAGCATTTCATTTAAGTTCCATTCAAGGTTTCACCGCATTTCTGCTTTTCAAATATCAAAACTTGTTCATTTCCCTCGCGTTCCAGGGTTTTTCAAATATCAAAATTTTTTCATTTCCCTCGCGTTCCAGGGTTTTTCAAATATCAAAATTTTTTCATTTCCCTCACGTTCCAGGGAGGAAGGTCGCCATATCATCCCATTATGTTTCTCAAAGATCAAAATTTATTCATTTCCCTCACGTTGCAGGGTTTTTGCAGGGAAGAAAGAGGAAGGTCGCGGCCATGTTGTCGCAGGTTTGATTTGATACATTTGGTTGAATACAAGAAATTGGATTCTAGGTGCCTCCAATCGTGGTGGTTTCATTCTACGAAGGGATCTGCACAAGGTTCCCCACACTCCTGTGCGATGGCCCATCCCCAAGCCTCCATCACTCTTTGCAACTTTAAAATACTTCTAGACAAGTGCAAGAGGCACTCAAGAGGCTGTATGTACAAGATTCCGCAGAGGAAGATGGAGCCGAAGGTATGTGTTATGTGCCAAAGAAGCGATAGGTGTCTTTCCGACCCTGAAATCAGTGAAGAAATTAAGCAGAAAAGAGAGCAAAAATGCGTTGATTAAGACGAGGAAATAAAATGTCCCAAGACTGTAGGAGGTCACCATCTAGATGCTCTGCCACAGGTGGATTGTGATGATCCAGTCGTCCCTATAAATGTCAGAGACACAAAAAAGGCCTCAGATTTGCTTGTACCACAGGGTTCCGAGAGTTCCGGAGCAATGAAATCAGATGCCGAGGAAATGGATGTGAGCTAAGACAAGCAGGATCGAGGCTCTGTGCCAGAGGAGAGGTTTCCAGAGGATACTAAACCCACTCAAGAGGTAGGTAACTACATTTTATTTTTATTGTTTAATTATAAGAATTAATGCAAGAAACTTGCCCATGAGTGACTTCCGTTGGTTTAGGTGATAAGTCTGGATGGTAATTTTTCTACCAAAATCGCCCGGTGCTTTTCTGTTATGCCATTTAGGTGGCATGGACAACAGTGATAGTAAAGCCTGGTGGTTGGGTTAAACTCTGCTGACCTCACTAGTGAACCAATGCCTTATTGGTGGCTTATGTAGAGTTTTTCACTTTTGAAATAACTAATAGCTTGCATGTCATTCAATAGAACGGTTTAGGTTGGATGTCGATATTCCCAAGTAAATTTTTGTTAAAACTACGATGGGAAATGAATGGAAGATTAGGTCTACCCCTGACCGATGGACTTCTCTACCCTGTGCTACATACCCATTTAATGACATGCAACATTGTTCAGATCAATGTCAGTAGAGGCGTGACTAGTATACCTCTTTTCCATTCAGTTCTTGTTCCTATTATCATTTCCATTCCTCTGTTGGGATTACACTTCTACAACACCACCAGTCTTTAAGTGCATGATATATTCAGGGAGATGGGTGGGTTCAAGTTGCTTATCCGTTAAAATTCTATAGTCACGATTCTAGTTTTGTTTTGTTTCTAGTTATGTTTATGTTTCCTATTTCTAGTAAATTAGGTTTTGTATCTCCAAAACTCAATTTTATAGTGGTAATGTACGCCGTCACTGAGGTGATTTACGCTTATAATTCGCCAGAAACCTTGAGTCCTATTTCTTGTTCTATTCACCATGCAGTCATGTCTCTTGTTTTGTTTATGTTTTACCCTTTTTGGTAAAATACGCTTGGACTGTGGATTGATATTTTAACAAGATGGGTTGCGAGTAACAAGTCCCTGCCCAAGGGCATGATGCTAAGAGAAAATACTGTCAATTCTTGCATCCAAAAAATGAAAACAGTCCAATTCCATATCCCACAAACAGTCTTCTAATGGCATATTTAATCAAGTTCAAAAACATACAGTAAAACAAGTAAGTCTAACTCCATGTCCCACAAACAGTCTTCCAATGTCTAATAGGAATTCCTTCTGTACAAGAGTAGAATATAAGTACATTGTACTCTTTCTTAGAAACCATATTTCCTGAGAGAAGATAATAGTCCTAAAGTTATGAACTATTAACTATCATTGTTCATAAAGTTTCTTTTGAAGAGAATCAAATTATATCAATAAATATGCAGAGAACAGAAACAATTCATCTCTTCCTCTGTTTCTTTCAAGTAAAATCCAAATGACATTTAACAACATAGTTAACTAGATAAGCTAAACTTATTTTGACAGCAGGATTACAAATAAAGATAAGTATAGAGTTATACTTGAGCCATGAGCTTTACTAGCTTGAAATCAAAATCATCTTTAAGAGCTTGAAATCGGATGACACTATCCAAGATGGATGGTTGAGGCATGACGCAAAATTTCCACCACCATAATACTCCCCTATTCCCCTATACAACACTCTGTTGTAATATCTAGCTGAACTAAACAAGAAGATACAAATACTTTAATTTTGAGAGAAGTCCAGTTAATTTGATCGAGTCACTATTCAACCATAACATCGAATTGGATCATTGCATCCTTTGGCCCCAGATTGTTTGGCACCAGCTGATCTCTTTTCCAGGTATTGTTGATGATACTCTTCTGCTCTGTAAAACTTCTTCGCTGGCAGGATCTCTATCACGATCTCTTTATGCAGTGGCCTTTGGTGCCTTTCCATTGATTCCCGTGCAGCTCTTTCTTGATCAGCTGAATAGTAATATATGCCAGATTTGTACTGAGTGCCTTTATCATTGCCCTGCAAATATATGCACACAGTGCTGACAATTCATGTATCTGATGCAATTTCTATACATCAACCAGATACAAGTGTCTTTATAGTTTTTTCCTTCTATGGTTATGAAATAGGAAAACCACATCAGGATCCAATCATATTTTCTATAACCCACCCTGCACCCGTATAGCAGGATCCAATTATATTTTCTATACCCCGCTCTGCACCCCTATAGCAAGTATGTTAACAAGCCACTGAAATGAAAAGTATATGGTAGATACATTGCCAAATACCTGGATTTGGTTTTCTGGTTAAGGAATCAAATGAATGTGTGAAAGGCTTTGAATTTCAGCTTTCAAAGAAGCCAATGCTTCAAGCTGGCAAGTCTATTAGCATAGATATAAGTTAATTCCAAATTTATGAATATTAATTTTTAAAATACTAATAATAACATGTTTGATCATGTAGTTTTTAGAAAAATTAGAATTCTTAAGGATTTTATATAGCTTTTAAAAAGATTTGGAAATTTTTAATGTAAAATATTTTTATCCTAGTCAAATCATTTTAGAAAATACAAAATTAATTTAAGACTGAAATTTACACCTTAAAATTTCCTAAATTATGTGTTTACATTCGTTGTTATTAAGCTGAATGGGGATCCTAACAAACATTTGAAAATAATATAATGAACCACGCAGTGATATATGAGACTGAAGACACCCTCAATGCCTGCACTCAGAATTCATTAGGAGTTTAGATTTGAAGTGCAATTATAGAATATTAATGGGACTCCACTCCCAATTGCATCGCTTCAAACCAGAGAAACGAGGCTAGGTATACTGAAAACCGGTCTTTGCTTAAAGCACTAGATATATATCACAGCTTG
The DNA here is from genome assembly GCA_031772625.1 of Pinus tabuliformis. Taxonomy (NCBI): domain Eukaryota; kingdom Viridiplantae; phylum Streptophyta; class Pinopsida; order Pinales; family Pinaceae; genus Pinus; species Pinus tabuliformis. The sequence goes on from CM062816.1 coordinate 999,991,292, forward strand.
GAGCCTACAAATCTTTTGAAGCACAGGAAATAGAATTCAAATACATTAAGACGCCCAAATCTGATTTAGTCCGATATTTGAAATACAGAGAATTCTAATGGCTTCCATTTGTTTTTTAACTAATTGATGCTTCTGAGGAAAGTTGATTTGTCATAAAAGTATGTACATGATTTTAACCAGTAATGAAAATTAAATTTCAGATCAATCTACTAATCTACAATATGCAATACGATATAAAATAGATTTGGGAATTCTATTATAGATTTGGGAATTCTATTAGCTAAGTTGCTTTTTTAGAACATGAGAAATGAGAAAACGGTTAGCGTGCATCTTCTGTCCATTCCAACTAGAGTAAGAAACCATAACGGTGGAGACTCCTTTGGCAATGGCATCGAAATAGGGGGTCATGTGGATGTTGACTAATTGTTTATAATTGCTGACAGTGTTATTCTCATCGACACCCTGGGTTGTTCCACCATCGCCCACAAAGTGCTTAGCACACGCTACAATATTTGACCTGACAAACATCAATAAATCACATGGTTAGAAAACTATTTCAGGAAACTGTGGTACAATTGGTTGATCAAAGAAATTCATATTCTAAGCATGGATAAAGCAAAAGGTTTGCAACTTAATGTCCAATTATATAGAAAACTGTGGTACAATTGATTGATCAAAGAAATTTATGTTCTAAGTAGGGATAAAACAAAAAGTCTGAAACTTACTGTCCAGCCACATACGGCACCCCCTTTGTAAAGATCCTGCAAACCTGCTCGCATCAAACAAGACATTCTAAACAGTGAAAACTTGACTCTCATTTTTGAATGAACTTCCATCGAGCACTTCCATGCCAGAGTCTTACAACAACACATGGAGAAAATGTGTATTGAATGCCAGTAGATCGAACTTCCAGAGCTATGGCAGCTCCAATTCTTTTAACCAGATCGGGATCCCTGTATCCATAAAACGTTGATACAAATTGTTAGCCAAACTTTCTAGAAGATTTTGATTTTGAGGGCAGTAATCAGAAGCCAGAGTTCCCATGATATATTAAACATCAACATTTTCACCCTGATTCTGTTATTATCCCAATTCAGTTACTCAAGATTTTGCCCATAATCATTCAGATAACTCTAGTTACTTTTCCAACAATAGAAGTCCTAGTGCCCAACAGGATTTTATGGCTTGATTGACAAATATAATAAAATGGAATAAAATAGAGTACTTCCTCCAAAATTGTTAATATGTAGTGTAAAATCCAAAAATTGCAAATTTATTATACAAACTGTGCAATGGGCTTTCCATTGTTAATATGTAGTGTAATTTATTATACAAACTATGCAATGGGCTTTACATTGTTAATATGTAGTGTAGAATCGAGAATAGGCAAATTACCTTGCCTCATTAGTGGAAGTCCACAAGGAGTGATAAAATTTTGCTCTATTGTACTTAGTATCTGAAACAGAAAAACCAATCAAAAGAAAAGAGTGTATACATACATGAATCATATCCTCTTCCTGAGAGAAACTAAGGCAGCAATAACCTCAGTACGTGATAGCAATAAGCTCTTTGGCATCCTTTATTAGGAGGTATCCTTTGACAAATAATTTCATACCTACTTCTTTTCGCAAGAAGTGAAAAAAATAATTGACAAAATTGACCTCAAGCATACTTGCATTGAAGCTTCTAGATTGTGGATCAAAGCTGAAATCTAAATACAGTCCCAAACCCCTGAAAGCATGAAACCAAGCACCGAAAAACCCCAAGAAGACCTGCACACCAATGAAACTGTGTGCACGAATCAAGCTGCCCACGAAGCAGAACAAAATCCAGTCCTGCACCAACCTCCAGCATGATCTATAAAATCTACAATCCCTTAAAAGATGCTCCAAGGATTTTAAACGATGAAAAAAGGGGCACAAACTATCTGACTACTTCCATTTGGCATGGTGAACTTTGGAGGGCAGCCCTTGAACTACCAACGGAACAAAGACCCACACCTTGTAGCTCAAATGGAGAGACCATACACTGTGACTGATAGATCAATCGAGAATCCAGGTTGAATACCTCATACCATATGAGGGAACAATCTCTAAAAAAAGGCCATTTTGCCCTTTAACCCACTTGGTAGGTCAAGTCAGGCCTAGACATCCTGCCTGTATATGTGAAAGCTATCCACCAAGATGCCAATTGACTGACGATGGTCTGAAACCTCTGAAAGCATCAATGATGGAGCTAATCAATGGGTCTATTCGAGTTTGCTTTCAACGATGAAGCCAATCAATGGGTCTCTATTCGAGGCTATGGCCTAATAGGTATAAAAAGCAAAGTATGGATAACACTCCCTACTAAATATTGTGTCAAAGATATAGCAAATATGATGCAACAGCTAGACTAATCTAAAAATGGTCTCAAGCCAGAGTGAATGGGTCACAAACTCTACCTGAACAATGGCATGCAGAATTGTTTTATTTCTCTTGATCATGCAGAAGCATATGGGTCTCTACACTCTATATCTTGGCATAGTTTGTCTCAAAGGCAAGGCCCTCACACCTCAAACCCATAAAGAACAGTGGAGAACAATGTGACCTCAAGTTGCAAATCTACAGAAGGGAAGTTTCCATCTGTATGTTGAGAGTAGACCAGTGATAGTAACACACTGCACTAAAGAACTTCAGACGAGATTTTCTCTCCAAAGAAGTCCAAAGAACCAAAAGAATATATTATAACACCCTATAGGTGTATAAAAACATAGTGCTATGATTAGCAAAGCATAGTGCCCTGGTTAGAGTTAGAACATGAAACTACTGTTCATCAGTAAAAATCTATCATCGAGAACTGTAAGGCAATCCTGATTGAATCTTTAGCCTACTAAACTGTCTGCTTCTTGATAATGAAGGAAGCCGAGATTCTGAACCCCTGTTGTCGAAGAGGTAATGTCAGGAAACCACAGAGCTAGCCCAGTGTTGACCACTCTAACATCCATAAGTCATATGGTACTTTCTTTTTCTGGTTTTGCTTTCTATTTGCCTTGGTACAATCATTATTCTAGCCGTTGTAGTCAGCCTGGTGCAGTAGTAGGAGGAAGTACTAGTAGTTTCAGTGCTAGTACAATATCAAGGGGTCAGTAGAGTGGTGGTAGTTCATACCCAAGTGTGGCTTCAAACATGATTTCTTTATCCTACTAAATTGTATGCTTCTAAGATCGCCCTTGATTCGTTTATACCGGGGTGACATACCATAGTGAGGAGCTTGGCATAGAGAATACCGAGGTCCGATTTTGCGGGCCCAAGATATGAACAACAGATAAGGGTTCCTTTAGATTAAGTGCTACGGTACTGGATGTAACACTATATGGTGCACTGAAATGGTTCTATCGCAGGCTCAGCGGAAGTGTCTCTTTTAACTAAAGGCGCAAGTGGAAGCGCAACTGATAAAGTGAGCATGGTCAGAAGCTACTCTTATAGAGGTTGCAACTGACTTCAGCAATGGACACAGATGCAATTCCAAGTTGGTTAAGTGTTTGTTGGTTCATGGATGCGTTGGGCACTGTGTCCCTAAATGCTATTTGCTGCCATGCATTTCAAAGATTACCACAGAAAGGAATCCACAGAAAGGAATCCCTCTTGGGTTACCCGAGACAATTAGCACAGAAAGGAATCCCTCTTGGGTTGCTCGAGACAATTAGCACAGAAAGGAATCCCTCTTGGGTTGTCCATGGACAGTCAATATCAAGGGTAAGTTTTGGATATTAATCTTTAAGTGGTTGAGATTTAATCTAGATATGGCTGTATCAATAAAGCAAATGAAATGAATGAAAGAGTGCATCCTAAGTAAGAGGAATTCAAATTAAGTGCACAGTGAACTACCATGATGCTGCAAATAACAACTTAGTCAATACAGCCAAGAGATTCAAGGAGCTAGAACAAAACATAATTGTACCAGGTAACATATTAGAGTAACTTGAATAAAAGCACAGAGGACTAGCCAATTACCGAGATGGTTTTCCAATTCCACTTGCATCTTCCAGATTGTGAGATTTATTTATGTAGGGGGGAGCTCTGATACCAACGTAACACTCTACGTTGACTTAAAGTGTTCAAATCAGTCTTGTTAGAACATAGATACCAACTCTGCAAACAATGGAAAAACAATATTTATGAAAACTGGGATTGGGAACATAGAACACAAGATAATCTATGCCACTGCATTTTACTTCAGCAAAAAGACTTCAAGTAGCAACAACAAGAGCTGAGGAAATGCTAGTGTGCTTAGGGAGACTCCCCCTTAGGTGAGCTTTCGTTAAAATGGGACTTCTTATATAAAAATTCCAGAAATTCAAAACACGAGTAGAAAGGAATCGATTATTATTAGGCCGATAGGCCTTCCTTTGAAAGAAACTTTCGTCGTCCTTTTGTTTCTGAGACTGACACCTGGCGTCCACATTCAATGGGAAATTGTTCAATCATTTCTGTTATGGTCTTCATCCTTCAGGCGGAATGGTCGGCATTTTTGTTATCGGTGCCTAGCGGGGGTCGATATCCCTCGCTTCTGCTATCATTCGCGCCTGTCCCTCGCTTCTGCTATCATTCCCGCCTCTCTATCGCCGAAAATTGCCGTATGTGTCTCGTCAAGGTCAAGAAGAGTCCCAAGCCCGTGGCATCTTGCGCCATGCCTGTGCTTCCTGGTAATTTATTGCTTTCGCACTTTTCCCTTTGGTTTCCTCCAATCCCCAAGCTGTTAAATGCTGCCAGAGGATATGAACTTGAAGGATGCTAATTTTGGGGTTTAACTGTCAGGCATGAAGATAAACACTGATACTCTGATGGCGATAAAGGCAAAGGAAATTTATTGCTTTCGCCCTTTTCCCTTTGGTTTCCTCCAATCCCCAAGCTGTTAAATTCCTTGAGAGCCCACATATGCCTGGCCATTGCAATTTATATATTGATATCCATCGGAAGGAAGTCTTGGAGAGTGGATATCAGCCATCGGAGGGAAAATGGCGAACCAGTATTCCACCAAAAACTCTTTCGAAAGCCTGGTTGTGAGCACCATGATGAGTCGGCTAAATATGCGCAGCCCTTTTCTGGACACCAATACCTTCCTATCCAACTCGTATGATCGCATCATCGCGGACGAGAGCAAGAGCCCATTGGAGAGAGAGGAGGCGAAGCTGGAGAAGAATATCGTTCAGATTATATCCAGCGGGGACACTGATAAACTGAAGGCGAACTCCGGCCAGGCCGTCACCATTGGCGAGCACCAGGTTTGCGTGGGGTTCCACGAGGACCCAGAGCCCGGCTACCGCGTCTGGGAATGGCACGGTCACATCATGCTCTATGATGAGGAGAAGGGCTACACGACAGAGTATATCTACGGGAATTTCTTTGAGAAGGCAACTGAGTTTAAGCGTAGAGAGGCTAAACCCCAGGAGAAGAAAGACAAGGAGAACGAGGCCTCCGGTGGAACTGTGGACTTAGGAGGGCTTATTGATACCGTCAACGAGATGAACGCTCGAATTTTGTGCAGAAATATGAGCGCCGGGTCCTTCAAGTGAAGCTGCACGGTGGTTAATCACCGGGGTTTTTGGGCTTAGGGTTTATGCGAACTTACTGGTAAGAAGCCCCCCCTTTAAAACAAAAAAATTATGTGCATTGGTTGGTTCTGGTAAGTCGGCTAATGCTTTATTACTTTGGGAAAAGTATTTTCTATAATAACTGGTGGGTGGTAGTTGCAATATGAAGTCCTGAATTATTTTTGAGATAATTGCAGCATTTAAAGGGGATTTGTGCTTGTAAATCAGAAATGTCATGTGCTTGGGTTTGTTTCAGATGTGGAAATTATTCAGTTTTTCCTGATGGTCCCAAACAGGTCTTCAGGGTTTCCATGCCCTGTGCATGTTGTTGTTGGACACGGCAATTGCATCCAATTCTGCAAAAAATGTTGTTCTTTGTGAAATATAAAGGACCTTTTATTTGTGTGAAATCCAGGTATTGTAACCGCTGCTCTGATAAAATTTAGATATATTGTTTTGAAATTGCATGGTTAGTGGTCTGGATGCTATAATATGTATTCACTGTACCAAACTCTGTAGCTATGCTCTCATAAGCAGAGAGCAGCTGAAAGATTTCCATAAATTACATATTAGATAGGGCTTTTGGCATGCTTCTTCTATTAAGAGAAGATTATGGACAATAATTCATTTATTATCTCCATTGTAGTTTCTTTATGCTGCTTCTTTTAAAAATAATTGGAACCTGTATTGTCTTAATCAAGATGTATTATTCCTTATTAAATTTGTTATTGCATATAGATAAGGGAGGTGCTCTAGGCCCAGATCTTATTTTGCTATTGCACGTAGAGAAAGGAGGTAATCTAGGCCTGTCTGGTGATAATGTGATGGTATTTTAATAAAATGAAGAATAGAACCATATCTTGGCAGGGATTAATTATTTATTTTACTTGTCATATTTGAATAACAATAAACTACTCTAAGCCAGTCTGGGGATGATTTGATGGTATTTTAATAAGATGAATTACAGAGCCATATCAGGGATGAATTAGTTATTTTACTTCATATTTAAATAATAATAAACTAACATAGATCCTGTTAAACAGGGCTGTATATTTGAATAACAATCAAGGTGTATATTTAAATAACAATTGTAAATAAACTAGCATAGATCAATGTTAGCCCGGCAGGATATATTGTGTTATTAGTTGTTGAGAGGTAGGAATCTCAAGTTTTTGATCCTTAATAAATTGTGTATTATTTGTTGAGAGGTATGCATTTCAAGTTTTTTATCCTTAATAAATTAATTTAACATTGATTTATTGGTTAGTTTTCTCTCAAGGATTAAAAAAAAGCCTGGTTCAATATAAAATAGTATATGCTAAAATTCAATTTGAGATGGTTCAGCATAGATTTTATATACAAAAATTCAATTCGAGATTTTTCCATTGAGCTTTAGGTGTAGTTTACTTTGCAGTTTTACAATGTAAAACTATTTTTTTGGGTGGGTATTTTCTAATGTAAAGTTGATTCCAGAGGGAGTTCTTGACGTTTGTTGTTTATTTATGTAATAACAATTACATCTGTCTCTGTTTGTGTTGAATTGAGAAAATATCCTTCTCTGAGCTACGAGAAATATCTGGACTTGAGTTACGAACTTACCTTCTAAATCCAGGATGCAAAATTTCGCTGATGAACTCGTATTTTATCTTGGAAGGCTTGATGGCTTATACCGTTAGTTTGGTTGAAACATATAAATAGCCCATTGTCCATGCATTGTGTGGTGATCTGACAAATAAAAGAATTTGTCATTTTGTTTCTTAGCTATAGCAATGATCTGATGCAATAAAACTTTGATTTAGAAGTCATTTTTCCAGATTCAAATAGAAGTGTTCATCTTTTATTTATTTAGTAGTGTATATATTAATGGGAAGGACTATCCCGTGTACATGGTTATGGTCATATGTACCATATTTATTTTCCAATTACTCACTTTCCATGAGATGCATCTGATAATAAGTTGGTACCAACTTTAGTGCCATGTCAGCTGAGCTGTGGTCTCACTGTAAAAATGTGGGAGTTTACTATTGCTGGCCCAAGTTGGGCTCCCAGGAAAAATAAGAGAATTCTCAGCCATATACCCAGAAGTGCAGTTCTGATATGAATAGATTTTAGCAGCAGATTGGGGAAATCAGTCCCTGACTTGGCCAAAAAATAAGGGGTGTTATGGTAAGGAGAAAAGAAAAATTTAACCCTGCAATCATATCATCTAAATTTAATTTAAAGCACTGGCCTGACAATGGTATCATAACAGAATAGAAATCATGATCAGGTCACATCTTGTTTCTAGCATTATTTTCCTTCCAAAATTTAACTCACTTCTTTTGTGGACCCCAAGGTTCATCATTCAAATTCACAAAGCTACTTTGAATCTACTGAGGGTTAAAATGGAACTATTTTGTATTTTTGTGTGTGCCTGTGTAATTGAAGCTGAACATAATTGCAAGGGTCATCTTTATTCTTCCCTGGAATTTACTACAGGTGCTGCGCTTTCTGTTATATGTAATAGGATGTTTCCCTGAAAGGTTTCCCATGCTGAATAGGATTTATGTTGTGCACAAATGCAAATTTAAGGTTCCACACATCAAAATTTAATGCACTCCAAGTGCTATGCTTTTTCTGATTTTGATGCCAGCTGACTTATCTTAGGATTTATGTGTGCAATGCAATTCTAGGGTTCTGTACATTGCAGTTTATGCTCCACGTGCTTTGCAATTTCCGTGCCTCCCAGAATATTACATTCTCGATTCTCTGCACTCCGACCTTGTTGCCCCGGACACCCATTAACGACAGCAACAGCGACAACCGAAGAAGAAAAGTATTATGAAGTTGAGGTTGAAAATGCAGAGGACGAATCAGATTCTGATGTTGGGGGAGATAAAGACAACCAGCAAGTAAAGGGCAAGGGATTGAGGTGGGTTGATGTAGACGACAATGGATTGGATAAGGCGCAAAAAAGGCTCATAGAAGCTCTGCCTCCAAAGTTGTCTGGAAGGAGCAAGGCCTTGATGAAACATATAATTTGTTTATCAGAAGAGGATGATCCATCTGAATTAATCATGAAGTGGGTGAGAATAATGAAGCCCAAAAGAGTAGATTGGCTTGCAGTCCTCAAACAGATGGAGGAACAGAACCTCAACCATCCCCTCTTCTTCAAGGTCAGTGGCTTTTCAATTATTATAGATGTGCTTCTTAAATATAGATGGACTGAGTAAATTATTAACCAAGTTGATCTGTATGACATTTTCTTTTCAGTCCACTAATGCTTTTACTGCTCTGCAATTTATGCCATATGCCATACGAAGCTTCTTGGCAGTGTTATCAGACTCTTCCCAGTCCAAGTGGAGTCGCGAGTTTGACTATGTTTTAAGAGGAAACAGAGTCTAATCAGCTGAATCTGAATCAATCCCGACTTATTCTTTAAAGTTTAACTCATAAATATCACCCAAACTCACTGTTACCACTCAAATTATCACCTAGGAGGAAAAGTCCTAACCTCAATGGGATAGCCTAGACGCATAATAGGCAAGCCACTCACTGTCACCTTGATGGCCTTGCCCGACCAAGGAGACTGCCTATCCCAGGGGGAATCCGCATGATCAATTTAAACTTAGATTGTTGGGAGAGAAATTGGAAAATACTAGCATGAATTGACTACTCTTATGCTTAACTCAGTCAAATCGATTCATTCGTCAAAGATGTGAGAATACACAAAATTCATATACTCGTTAAAATTCTAAGCTTCCAAGAGCAGGCATCCATATGTTCTAAGGCTAACTGTATCAGACAATCAGGCTACCGCAGGCACTCCATGCATTTGTTCATCTGATCGAAAATCACGGCCTCTTCCTCTTCCACGACCTACAATCCCATCTGTGCCATAGACAATGGGGCCCATATTATATAATCAGTTGCTCAGTCCAATCACATTGAACCCAAGGGTACTTTTTGGCAAATGACATTCACTAGCCAATTGGATAAGCGGTTCTCTGCTTGAGATTTCTGAGTACCAAAATTACTTCGTTGCACCCTCCTTTGGTTAGACACAGGTGGAACCCAAAAGGCTCTAAAGATTAGAAGTCTAGATGGAGGGCGTCTAAACATGAGAAGGTCTAGATGGAGGCCAACTATTTGCGAGGAAGAGAGGTGGGCAGCCCCAGGCCTTAAGAACATAGTCGTGGGCCTTTTTTTTATACGGAATCTCCCCATTTTTTGAGTTGAGTGGGGTCGCAGGCCTTAAGGAGAACATGGGTTGGGCTTCTCTTTTTAACATTAGCTCCCATTTTTTTTATTAGAACGAGGTCGTAGATCTTAATAAGAACATAGGGTTGGGCTTGAGCTCTTAATCTTCTTTATTGCTATGTTACCAACCAGCTCTGTTGAAAAAAACAGAGTTTTCAGGGTTCTCCTGGGTGAAACCCAGCTGGGCTCTGCTGCTGACCTTAGTTAACTAGGTCATGAGTCTGACTCTCTGCTGACAACTTAAACTTGCCATTATTAAGTCATCTCTGTGAGCACTTGTGGGTTGGAACCTGATTGGTGAGCGCATTTCACAAAAATTAAGCAAAACACACCTTGTTATCTGATGCCCCTCCAGTGGACTTGCGGTCGAAAATTTGATGAGGGATTATAGTCCCAACCCAAAACTAATTGCTATTTTTTTAAACAGAGTGTGCTGAGGGTTTTGGGGGTTGCTGAATCGATCCTTTGCCTAAGAAGATTGGAAAATGAAAATTTTACTAATTGTTTGCTGGAAAAGTGAAGTTTGCTGCTTGTTTTGGATAATGCATATCAAGCTTCATCGGTGAGTACCTCATGAGTTATACCCTGCTAGACAAGTCAAAATTGCACGCAGATGGACATATGCCTTTAAATATGTGACAGTGGATTAAATAATGTGTCCTCTTTAGTTGGTGGTCTGCACTCATATAAGCTATATTCTTCTCTTCTGGAAACTTTCCAGTTTTGTCACTCAACATTCTCGTAGATGTTTTCTTCCAAATTGTAGGATATAATTTCAGATGTAATTTCCAGCATTATTTCTCAGTGTGCCCATAAATCAACACTGCAATGATTGCAGTGATTCCTGGTGTTGTCTTTTGAGTCACTGAGCAGTGGTGAAAGTCCTATTTCTGTTCGTTTGCTTAGGAGATTTTTGATGTTAGGTACCTTTCCTTGGTTTTCCATTTCCCCACTGCTGGTTTTCTGTTCTTGTACTCGATAAATAGAGCCTTCTTACCAGCATCATTAAGGTTGACACGTCGTCTTTTTTCTCTACAGTTGACACGTGTCGTCCACATTCAGCGGGCAAACAGTTTTCGTATTAGGCCTCTTTTTAATATTTTTCAGCGGGCATTCAGCGTCTCCTTTTCAATTACTTGGCATGGTCTCAATCGAAAATCTTTGCAGCTGGCGCGAGTTCTATTGCCCAGGCCTCGCACAACGGAAAACTATTATGCCAATTCCTACTTTAACCTTATATAGCTTCGACGATCTCCACACTCTCAACATGTGATTGCATTTCATATGTTCTCATGCCCAAATAGTTGTCTTCCTCCTGCTGCCATTGCTGGTGGTGGACGCCTATTTGCTATTAATTAGTCACATCCTGAACTGCTGTTGTCGTTCCATTCAGATCCCTGTTACACTCTTTGGCACCTCCTCCTGCTGATTACTTACAGTCCGTTTGTAATCGAAGTAGCAGCATCATTTATTGATCCCTGTTACACTCTTTGGCACCTCCTCCTGCTGATTACTTACAGTCTGTTTGTAATCGAAGTAGCAGCATCATTTATTGCGGGATCGGCCGAGATGGCGAAATATATGGAAATGGTGGACGCGGGTATAAGGATCGCTGCCAGGTTCAATTCTCACTGCCCTCAGACATCACGTATGTATTATCATCCAACTTCCAACAGCAACACTCACTCTGATATAACTTGCCCCAAAAATGAGGTACAGGGCGCCTCGTCTCGTGCCATGCAAGTTTCTGCATCTAACGCCGATGCAATGTTTGAGATACTCTGTATTGCTGTTTAGGCTGCAATTTCTTTATCTCCTTCTGCAAGAAAGACAATGTGATGGAGACTGTCCCCTCTCCCCAATTTTTAATCAATTATTATTTCATCCTTTTTCCATATAATCTTGTTATGCATGATATCACAGAGCATAATATCTGGGCATGCTTCTGTTCTTTTTGGTTTAAATGCAATCTTAGTGTTAGTTCAGCGATTTCTATTGTTTTTTTTATTGATTTTTATGCCTTAAATACTGGAAAATGCTGAATGGCTGTAGCATTCGAGCCGCAGATTTCCATACTCCCAGTTATGACAGATCGATTTCCTGAAATCTATTTTTAAACCTTTTTCCCTGTTGATATGAAAATAAAAATGGGGAGGGTTACAAAGAAAACAAATCTAATTAAGAACAACAAAAACAAATCTATGGCACTCAATACCCAATGAGAAGAATGGAATGGCATGCTAACCATACATAAATTCTCTAATCACAAGGGCTACGAGTCAGACCAACCATATTTTGGGATTTTCCCAAACGCGTTGCTATGCGTTAAACTATAACGCTTCATTTTCGGTCATAGGAGTATAGGAAACCAAAAATCTTTAAATTTGGTTGATTTGATGGACAGATTGCCTTTCTGATATTTTAGTTTAATGCTTCATTTTCGGTCACATGAGTATGGCAAACCAAAAATCTCTAAATTTGGTTGATTTGATGGACAGATTGCCTTTCTGATGTTTTAGGCCTGTAACAGTCGTTTGTTTTTGTATTTTTTTCAACCCAGCTCTGTAATGGGGGAAAGCTTCAAATTCTAGTAGTGATCAACAATAGGCTAAATGGTAGCATATCAGAGGTATATAGGAATTGTACAAGTCTTCTTCCGTTTAGACTGGCAAACAATAAGTTCAGTGGAGAAATTCCAAAGGGTCTAGGGGGATTGCCAAGAGTTTCGGTGCTACATCTCAGTTCTAACAGCTTTGAAGGAAGCATTTCTAAAGATATTGGCAATGCTAGAATTTTATCTAACCTACAAATTGACTGTAATAGATTTTCATAATTTCAACAGGCTTCGAAAGTTGGTTAGTTTGCAGCTTTACCAGAATAAACTTGAGGGTGAGATTCTTAAGAATATTGGTACGATGGCATTGGAATTTTTAGATGCTTCGGATAATATGCTCTCAGGAATACTTCCAAAGGGTTTAGGCAATTTAACTAGGCTAAAATCTTTGAATTTGTTTGAAAATAGATTTTCCGGCGAGATTCCTCCAGGGATTGCTGAGCTGACCTTGTTGAAAACTCTGAAATTGTTTCGCAATTCGCTCACTGGGCAAATTCCTCAGAAGCTTGGAAGCAAGAACCAGTTTGAGGTTTTGGATTTATCTGAAAACCAGTTAAGTGGGCCATTGCCAACCCAGCTCTGTAATGGGGGAAAGCTTCAAATTCTAATGTGATCAACAATAGGCTAAATGGTAGCATATCAGAGGTATATGGGAATTGTACAAGTATTCTTCGGTTTAGACTGGCAAACAATAAGTTCAGTGGAGAAATTCCAAAGGGTCTATGGGGATTGCCAAGAGTTTCGGTGCTACATCTCCTCTTATTTATCCCATTCCAAAATAAAAAATATCAGTTTTTTACCTCAATCATTTCTATTCCAAAATATTTCAGAAATCAAAATAAACCCCGCAAATAAAAATGCAAACAAATTAGCCTACCTAGAAGTATGTTCTCTTTTGCATTGCATTTATGCTAAAAGGAAATGAAATGCAAAAAAACAGGGTGATATTGCATATGAAAATAAATGGATAAAAAACAGGGTGATATTGTATATGAGAATAAAAGGATTTGGACTTTTCTGTATATGGTGTTTCAGTTTCAATGCCAAAAATCTGCTAGAGCGGTTAAGAGGAAAGCGATTAATGTTTGTTGGAGACTCAATAAGTCAAAACCAATGGGAATCCATGGTCTGCATGCTTCAAGCAGTGATTCCTAGCAATATTAGTCAATAAGCTTCAATATTCAAGGCCCTGGTAAGCTGATAAATGTAGTTTCCATGGATAGTTGTGCATTTGATTATATGGTGAGTAATGAAGTCTTACAATCTTCTTTCTCTGAAAAGGATTATGATGCTTCTGTGGAGTTTTTCTGGGCTCCACTTCTGGTTGATCTGCACAATAACAGTCAGAACCAGAGAATTCTCAATCTGGACACTCTTGCGGATAATGGTGTTTATTGGAAAGGAGTTGATGTATTGGTTTTTGAGTCATCCCATTGGTGGCAAGATCAAAGGTGGGAAGTATCAAAACTCTGAACTTTCTGATTAAAATTTTCAACAAGGGGCAGCCAAATTTAGTGTTGTAAATGATATTAAAAATGTAATAGTTTGGAATGTGGTTGGACAGATGGGCCCTGATCATGGCTAACAATCAGCTTTACACAAACATGGATCCACTTGTGGCTTACAAGAGGGCATTGACGACGTGGGCAAACTGGATACCTGCAAATATCGATCCCAAAAAATCACTTGTCTTCTTTAGCACCTCGTCCCCTACACATTACAGGTAAATCTTTATACAAACACACATTGTATATATTATAGGGCATTTTTGATGTGGATTGCAGTTTTCATGAATATTTTGGAATTGGAAGTTTAAGATTTAAAAAAATATAATTGTTCTTATGATAGATCAAATTCCAAGATATTCATGAAATCTATTCAAGTAGCTATGGCTCTTATTTTAGGTATACAAAATGGTTTTCCTCATAAAATTGATGTAAATGTGCAGCCCAATTTATTGGAATCAGAAGAACGGGCAGAAATGCTATGGTCAGACTGAACCAGTGCAATTTGAAGGATACTCGCCTCCAGTGATTCCTCAGGTGTCCATAGTGAAGGAAGTTATAGGGACTATGATTTTTCCTGTTACTCTGCTGGATATCACAGGACTATCCCAATTTCGCAAAGATGGTCACCCTTCAATTTACAGTAGTACCGTTACTAGTGATGAGAAGCAGCGTCCTGAGCAGTTTGCAGATTGTAGCCATTGGTGTTTACCAGGCGTCCTTGATACATGGAACAAGCTTCTGTATGTCACTTTGCTTTCCAAGGGTGTAGGGAATTGATAATTCTTATTGATCCCTGAAGCTGGGCCAAATCTAGGACCTGGTTGGCCATAAGGAGGAAATCCTCTGCCTTGACTCGCTGGAGCAGTAAACATATCTGGCATTGCAAACCCATCCACAGGGCCCATTCCAATCCTGTCAAAGCCATAAGTATCACCAGAAACCATACCTGGATGAAAGCCCAAAGCCTTTGATCCTGCCATTCCCCGGCTACCCCTTGACATTGTCCCACGCCACATCATTCCTCTTCCCTTGCCTCTTCCTTGGCTTGCACTCCAAGTCTGGCTTGAGCTTTCTTGGTCATCGCAAACATTGATTTGAACTTATTTCAGTAAAACGTGAGAGAAAAAAATCACAAAATTATGCTTATTCCTGTATTGGGTTATGATGGAAACAAAAATTTACTTGTTGGGTTGCTCTAGATTGAAGATTTCTGGAATGAGTTGTTATTCACTTGTATTCGTTACCGTATGGGTGTATGATGACTATCAACGTTTTGATTTGGTTGTTTTGCAAAATTTTCACCTTAGTTGTTGTGTTGACTTTACATGCTCACACATTTGAATGTGTTTGGTTAACATTTTTTATGTAGATTTTGGTTAAGTCTGGTTTTCTGTTTAGGAATAAGAGTTTTGTAGGGAGATTCTAGGTTTGGCAAATTTGCAGTTTCTTCTACTACTTGAGACTATGGACGACTTTGTTCCTCTGGGCTAATCCGGGGACTGAAGCAAGAATGTGAGAAATTGCAGATTGCTTGGGAAAAAGCAAAGCGTAGGAAGGCTGTGGCGCAAGCTGCAAAACTATACAGGGCCCTTAAAGAAACAAAGACTGAAACTTCTACAATCTACAATAATTTGCAGTACTCGAGTGATTTTCAGCCAAACATAAAATCAAATAGGGTTTTGATCGAAACCAAAAGTTAGAAAAGGGCTTTAAGCCAATTTTTCTGCCTACTATTTAAATGAATTTTTAGCTGGTCAATTTTTTTTATAACATGTTGGGCCGGACCAAAAAATCAAAGAGTATTTTAGAACAGGCCCGGAATTGGGGTCGCAGTTCAAAAGGTATTCTACAAAGTTAAAACAGAGTTTGGACCTACAATTCTTGGGATTAGGTTTTGAATGGCCATTCCCATTGGTCACCAAACTCGGACTTGGCGAGGGATGATCGAAAAGACCATTGACTGGAACTGTGAATGTCTTGGACTTAACCTAAAATAAATACTTAATCAAATTACAAATGATTAAGTTATCCATTGTGTTCCATTATACACACGCAGGGCCTTGGTTCAGTGCCCACAAACACGCGTTAGGGCACACATAGTCGAGGGTCATAACAAGTAAATAACTATACAATTACATACTCTATAAGCAAAAGTTCAACACGGGGTGTCCTGACAAACATATCATGACAAGTTAAAAAGGAGATCCTCTTTCTCAATTTATGTTCTGCTCTTAATTCTTGAGAGATCAATAACTCCTCTGAGGCGTTTTGAAAATCATTATAATCCGTTTGTCTGAACAGGGCGACATCTTCCAGACAAAGCAATTGATCTTGTGGATGAAGCATGTGCAAATGTAAGAGTTCAACTAGATAGTCAACCTGAAGAAATCGACACCCTTGAAAGGAAAAGGATTCAACTAGAAGTTGAGTTGCATGCCCTTGAAAAGGAGAAAGATAAACCCAGTAAAGCTCGTTTGGCTGAGGTTTGTACTTGAGATAACCTTATTGCATTTTCTTCGCTGTCTTTCTGATCAGTGATCAGCCTGTAGGCATTTTTATTATGATGGGGATTCTCTGATGTAAAGATGTCTATTGAAAATTCTTTGTATGTTGGGGGGTGTTCACTGTTGTTTGACATAGTGAAAATTGTTGGTCGATAAGAACCGTTAGTACCATAACCTTTAAATAACTCATTTTCTTTTCTGATTCTTATAGGTTCCCATGGAGCTTGATGATTTGAGAGATAAGTTGCAACCGTTGAAAATGAAATACCAAAAAGAAAAAGAGACAGTAGATGAAATATCCAGGGACTGAAGCAAGAATATGAGAAATTGCAGATTGCTTGAGAAAAAGCAAAGCGTAGGAAGGCTGTGGCGCAAGCTGCAAAACTATACAGGGCCCTTATAAACCAACAAAGTTTAAAAAAATATTGTTTCTTAAACTTTTCATTCATATATATATATATATATACTAAACCCTACGCCGTTTGCTTTCCCAAGTCTAGGCTCCCAAGTTTTGTGGAGTAAACTTCCAATTTTTTTTGTATGAATTTTAATATATTTTCCTAGAAGTCTTAAGTGTTCTATGATTTGGATTTTCCAGCAATCATTATTGGAATTTGGTTATAGAAAAATTGTTGGCGAACTTTTATTGTATCTTGGTCGTGCAATCTCAACGATTAATATCTATGATTCCAGTTATTTTACAAATTATTTAACCAAATTTTAGGCAAAAATGATCAGGAAGAAAAATGATTGGAAACGTTTCATTCTAAATTTTTAGTCAAATTCTGGGGAAAAAATAACTGGAAAAGGTCCCAATTATAGCATGTTCCAAGTCAACTGCATAGGCTTGCTAAGTCCTGAGTCAACTGTTGACTGTCTTGCCACGCTGAGTTGATTGCTTTAAAGCCAAGTCTGGTAACTTTGGTATGCATATATATGTATTTATATACGTTTCGTCCATCTGTCTTCCATTTTATGCTTGCATAGAATACGATTGAGTTGCTGCTCATGATGTAGGATTTTGACCCTGTGTTTTATCGCACAGATGGCACGAAACCAATCATTTATAAATTATATGATTTGTTAGCGAATGAATAAATGTTGTGTTGATATGAAAACCTTTTGGTTATCTTGAGTGCAGGTTTCATTCAATTAGAAAGTTTTCAGAAATCAGTGGAAGGCATTGCCCTTTTGCCACTATGGTCACAGAAGGTTGTGCTGAAAGAAGTTGGTGAAATATATGTAAAACATAATGCAATAGAATGCAATGTATTCAGAGGTTCAGAGACCTGTTTGGCTGCACCAGATTACTCTAATTACATAAAGACCTGCAATTCTAAAAACAAACCTGTTGACTGTGCTTTCAAATCATTCATTACAAAAGGTTCTTTTGAAGGTCTATCATTAGTACCGCAACAATATGTTGGAGCAGAAGGTAAGAATCACTTCGACGGTACTCTCCTTGAAGTTAACATTATATTTTCTTTGTCAGCCTCACTAAGCATGAAATTGGAATGAAGCCTCATTTTCCTAACGAGAGTTTATGGTTCAACATAGGTCATGATTGCAAAATAATTACTGATATTCAGGAACTAGTCCTTACAGTCATTGTTGGTATCCAGAAACTAGATTCATTGTCTTTCATACTGTTAGCATGGGATATTTACGTGGATGGATTTTTCTGTTTTGCTTGGTGATCTCCTATGATGAAATAGTTTCGTCTTTCTTCCTTAGACAAACTCTGGTCTTGACAAATTGTTCTGTTGTTGCAAATGCTAGTGGAAATCCTATGTGGGTTATTTTAATATAGGTTTGCCATTGGCACTGAGAACAAGAAAATAAATCAGGTAGACTAGAGACATTTAATGTTTGACCATATACCAAATGCTCTTGATAATTGTCCATGCATGTAGGGTAGGTATCAAGCAGTATTCAAAAAGATAAATTTGAATTCATATATTGATTGAGTGCGAGTTATGTGATGCGGGGAATTTCAGCTTAAGGGGATTAATTTGTATACATACATCGACCAACCCACATACACCAACGACCTCGAATGCCTTCACTGAGCCTTTAATTCTTTAAATGGAACACTAAGGCATTCTAGCAACTCCGACTACTGTTTTTGGCTACTACTTCTCTGGTATGGCAGGTGTTGAGGTTTCCCTTGTTATAAACTAGAAAAGAAATTAGATATCCCAAATGATTGAGGCCAGATTAAACTCAGGTATATCCTGCCACTTATTCTGAAGCTAAATATTATCCATGAATATAGTAACTACCCAGAGCTCAGGAGCCAGGAAATTTCTGTGGATAACTAGAGGGTGTACTTGTGAATGCAACTGCAGAATTTTGTGAAAGGTTCACTTGTCTGTAGATTGTAGAAATTTGATGGACAACATATCAATTTTAGTTGAAGAGAGTTTCATTGTATGGGGCAGGTTATACCAGATTTGATTTAATTGTATTGTATATGTTTAATAATGAAAAATTAAAAAT
Organism: Pinus tabuliformis; assembly: GCA_031772625.1. NCBI lineage: Eukaryota > Viridiplantae > Streptophyta > Pinopsida > Pinales > Pinaceae > Pinus > Pinus tabuliformis. The sequence goes on from CM062816.1 coordinate 1,000,010,231, forward strand.
CATGAGGGGTATCGTTTTTACACCATACCTCTCAATTTATTACTGCAGGGGAGTGCCATTAAATTTCTGTTATGAACTCATTGCAGTGGGAGATATTTTTATAAGAAAAATTGCAGCCTTGTCGGACAGTTCTTGCTTTATTGTTTCATTGCTTATACATGGATATTCAGCTCATACAAAAGGTTGTATCGATCTGGTTGGTATTGAGAGTACTTGGTCTCAGGTTGTATCGATCTGGTTGGTTTTCAGAGTACTGGGTCTCAGGCCTTTGTATCACGTAGAACTATCACTCTGCAAGTACAGTTTTACTATTAGCTTTGTAAATATTTTTCCTTAGCAATAGCTTATGGCTTGGACAAGAAGGGTGGAGAGGAAAATATTGTTGTTTTTGATCTTGGCGGTGGCACGTTTGATGTCAGTGTTCTGACTATTGACAACAGAGCTTTTGAGGTTTTGGCTACAAACGGTGATACCCATCTTGGAGGTACTCTGTCTGAACTCTGTCTGGCAGTTTTACATTATGAATTTGAATACGTGCACAGTTTTACATTATGAATTTGAATACGTGCACGGTGGTTATGATTGACTTTTTTGGTTGGCTTTCGAGCTTTGAACTTACCAGGATGTACACTAATATGCAGGTGAGGACTTTGACCAAAGGATAATGGAATATTTCATCAAATTGATCAAGAAAAAGCACGAAAAGGATATTAGTAAGGATAGCAGAAATGAAATAAGACATTCAATGTGTTCCTTGTAGTATAGATATAAACAAAACATCTAAAGAAAAGTAATTGCACAATGATCTAGTCCAAGAAAACAAGGTTTACCACAAACCAATTAACTCTTTTACAAAAATTCAAAAATTCCAATTAAATAATCCTATCGGCCTCTCTTTGTACCTTTTGGGACAATTGCTAGTAATATTAATGGTGTACAATGTAATTAGGTCAATGTTTAATAATATTAATGGATTAGGTAAATGTTTAATAATATTAATGGTGTAAAATGTAATTAATTTAATTACATTTTTTTCATTATTTTTGGGTGAAATGTTTGATATATTATATTATAATTTTGGTTACTTAAAATAAAATAAAAATAACATTATTAAAATAAAAATTATAAGTTATTATTTATTTTATCAATTTTTGTTGGGTAGTTAAGGTAAATTTGAAATAAAAATAAAAATAACCCTATATTAAAATAAAAAGTTGTTATTTTTTAATTAATTTTTATTGGGTAGTTATGGTAAATTTGACTTGGTCAAGTTAGTTTTTGAGCTCTGAGTTTATGAGAACCCATGGTATTGTCCATGGGATTTAAATCCCTTTTTAGTAGATAAAGAGTTAAAATGGATCTAGATTGGTATTAATGATAGTTTAACAAATTGTTTAAATTAAATGCTTTTTAACTAAATAAATTATATATAAGAGAGCCTTCTAAGTTATGTAAGTTTGAGCTTTTTAATTGAATTGTGTATAAATGTTAATATCTTTAAAATTATGTAAGTTTGAGCCTTTTAATTGAATTGTGTATAAATGTTAATATCTTTAAAATTTTGAAATTTCAATAGTGATTTTAGTAAACTTTTTTTAAAAATAATAAAATTTTAATATTTAATAAAAATAATGAAATTAATATAAGTGAGACAAAATTATCATTAAATCTAAAAAAAATAGATTTAAAATTTAATATAAATGATATATTTAATTATCAATTATTTAACAAGTATAATTTATCAATATATTTTAAATTAAAAGAAATATAAAGTTGAATTATAAATGATTTAATAACTTTTTATATTAATACAATGTGAATTTCAGCTATTTAAATCATTTAATATATTAGCCTAAATCATTTATCAATTATTGAGAGGGGTCAAATTTTTTGAAGTGAAAACCTCTTTTTTTAGTGCAAAACCTAAAGAAATGTTTGCATGCCAAAAAATTTGATCTCTCTTAGCATTTAATAAATTCAGAATTAATATGGATCTACACTGGTTCTAATTAGTGTACCATGTCATTGCTACTCAACAAGTATTTAATCTTATTTATAAATTAACATAACATTTATTATTAGGCTTACCAATCTAGTTCCAAAATGACAATGGTATGTTTACAACATTTGATTGAGTGATTACACTTGTGACTCAATAACAAGGTAATATTCAACTATGAAAGACATAATTCCACTAGGAGGGTATGCTACCATTTGGTTCACTTTCCATATACTTCATGATAATTGTTCTTTTTTTGCAAGGTGTTGGTTCTCATTATTACTTTGATTATAAACAACATAGATAATAAATCATAACACTGGTTCAACATATACCATTCATGAATTTTAAGGTTAGCATTGAATATAGTAGTAATACATAAGCATACTCTTGTATGCTCCTCATAGTACAATGGTATTTCCCTTAAATTAAATCTTGTGATTATGTAGGAGTCCTCAACAATAACTACATCCCTTTGCACAATGCCCTTGAGGAACTTGACTCCTTGATACATTGTTAGTGCTTTCACTTGTTATTAGTTGCTTGTCCCTATCTCCAGGAAAATTTTAATTTATAGGGACCTCTTCCACTTAGCAAAGCACAAAGCAAGGTCTTGATCTCCATTGAATCCATTCCCTCTAGTTCCATAGTGTTGGCATAAAGAATTTTAGCTACTGGCTGCTCTTTGGGTATCCCTAAAATTCGTATACCTTGGCTCATTACAGTGATGAATCAGACAAGTGTATAATGTGATTTCAATGACACCTTATCTCATTTGTAGTGAACATTTCTACCAGCTCCATGCAGAGGACCCTCTTTTCAATATGTTTTCAATTCTATGTTTTGAAATTTTTTTAATTAGAAATGTAAAATCATAATTTTAATTAATTATATGTTTTAAATTAAAAATATAAAATCATAAATTTAAATGGTTCAAATTACATTATAATGCACTTAATATTTATAATATGGGTAGCCCTTTCCAAATTTATACTTTCCATTATATATTAAATATTATCCATTAAAATGAAAATAAATATCTACAAATTTTAATAATAATAAAGAATTTGGCATGTTAATATTTTTTATTAGTAATTTTAAAATTATTAATTACAATTTTTGAAATTATATTACATTTTTCATGTATTATTGTATATAATATTTATAAAATTAAATAAAATAACCATATATTTAATAAAAATTTTATTATTATCAATTTTATGGTTTGAAATTTTTCCAAAATAAAAATATAAAATTATAATTTTAAATGGTTCAAATTTCATTGTAATTCACTTGATATTTATAATATTTATGGGCTTTTCCAAGTTTATGTTTTCTACTTTATATTACATATTATTGATTAAGATAAAAACAAATATCTACAGATTTAAATAATTGCATGGAGAGACTTTAGTCCAACATGAATGATTACATGGGAGATTTTAGCCCAAAGTGAATGAGATGTTCTAAGGTTATGTAATGTTATTTAAACTTGTTAATTTAGTTAAATTACATAAATATACTATAAAATAAAATAAAATAAGAATTATAATTATTAATAATTAAACCATTTTAGATTCATCTTAACTCTAGATTTAGATATCCTACAAAGGGATCAAATTTCTCAAGGTACAAGCTTTTCCTTTAGATCCATCTTAAGAGTTTGTTCTATTTGCATGGTTTGCGAAATATTACAAAGACCCAGGATTTCACATGAGAGAGACAATTTACTTGATGTGGTTTATAAACATGTATATGCATCTCCTAGATGGGGAGGAGCATGTGGAGGGATATGGAGGTGAGTATGAGATTGTTTTGTGTGAGAAATCCATCACAACTTGTTAGGTTTCTCACTCTACAATGTTTCTATGTGCTTGAGTTTGTGCTAAAAGGAAATCTAACACATGTTAGATTTTCTTTTACATTGCAATGTTCTTAATCTAGAACACATTAGACTTATTTAGTCCTAAAATGTTGTTATGTTCTTGTGTTTGTGCTAGAAGGAAATATAGCATGTGTTAGATTTATTTCAAATTTAAATATGCTTGTGTTTGTGTTGAAAAAAAATTTAACACAAGCTAGATTTCTTATACTCTACAATGTTGTTGTTGGCAACGTGTATGTATTTGTGGTAGACATAAATCTAGTACTTGTTAGATTTCTCACTCTACAATGTTTCTATGTGCTGGAGTTTGTGCTAAAAGGAAATCTAACACATGTTATATTTTATTTTATATTGTAATGTTGTTAATCTAGCAAACATTAGACCTATTTAGTACTACAATGTTGTTATGTTCTTGTGTTTGTGCTCGAAGAAAATATAGCATGTGTTAGATTTATTTTAAATTTAAATGTGCTTGTGTTTGGGTTGGAAGAAAATTTAACACAAGCTAGATTTCTTATACTCTACAATGTTGTTGGTAGCGTGCTTGTATTTGTGGTAGACATAAATCTAGCACTTGCTAGATTTCTCACTCTACAATGTTTCTATGTGCTCGAGTTTGTGCTAAAAGGAAATCTAACACATGTTAGATTTTCTTTTACATTACAATGTTGTTAATATAGCACACATTAGACTTATTTAGTCCTAAAATGTTGTTATGTTCTTGTGTTTGTGCTAGAAGGAAATATAACATGTGTTAAATTTCTTTCAAATTTAAATTTGCTTGGGTTTGTGTTGGAAGAAAATTTAACACAAGCGAGATTTCTTATACTCTACAATGTTGTTGTTGGCAACGTGCTTGTATTTGTGGTAGACAAAAATCTAGCACTTCCTAGATTTCTCAACCTACAATGTTTCTATGTGCTTGAATTTGCGCTAAAAGGAAATCTAACACATGTTAGATTTTCTTTTACATTGCAATGTTGTTAAACTAGCACAAATTAGACTTATTTAGTCCTAAAATGTTGTTATGTTGTGTTTGTGCTAGAAGGAAATATAGCATGTGTTAGATTTCTTTCAAATTTAAATGTGCTTGTTTTTGTGTTGGAAGAAAATTTAACACGAGTTAGATTTCTTATACTCTATAATTTTGTTGTTGGCAATATGTTGTATTTGTGGTAGACATAAATCTAGCACTTGCTAGAATTCTCAATCTACAATGTTTCTATGTGCTTGACTTTGAGCTAAAAGGAAATCTAACACATGTTAGATTTTCTTTTACATTGTAGTGTTGTTATATTTGTGGTAGACATAAATCTAGCACTTGCTAGAATTCTCAATCTACAATGTTTCTATGTGCTTGACTTTGAGCTAAAAGGAAATCTAACACATGTTAGATTTTCTTTTACATTGTAGTGTTGTTAATCTAGCACACATTAGACTTATTTAGTACTACAATGTTGTTATATTCTTGTGTTTGTGCTAGAAGGAAATATAGCATGTGTTAGATTTCTTTCAAATTTAAATGTGCTTGTGTTTGCGTTGGAAGAAAATTAACACAATCTAGAATTCTTATACTGTACAATGTTGTTTTTAGCAACGTGCTTGTATTGGTGGTAGACATAAATCTAGCAGTTGCTAGATTTCTCACTCTTGAATGTTTCTATGGGCTTGAGTTTGCGCTAAAAGGAAATCTAACACATGTTAGATTTTCATTTACATTGCAATGTTGTTAATCTAGCACACATTAGACTTATTTAGTCCTAAAATGTTGTTATGTTCTTGTGTTTGTGCTAGAAGGAAATATAACATGTGTTATATTTCTTTCAAATTTAATTTTGCTTGTGTTTGTGTGGGAAGAAAATTTAACACAAGCCAGATTTCTTATACTCTACAATGTTGTTATTGGCAACGTGCTTGTATTTGTGGTAGACATAAATCTAGCACTTCCTAGGTTTCTCACTCTACAATGTTTCTATGTGCTTGAGTTTGCACTAAAAGTAAATCTAACACATGTTAGATTTTCTTTTACATTGCAATGTTGTTAATCTAGTACACATTAGACTTATTTAATCCTAAAATGTTGTTATGTTGTGTTTGTGTTAGAAGGAAATATAGCATGTGTTAGATTTCTTTCAAATTTAAATGTGCTTGTGTTTCTGTTGAAAGAAAATTTAACACAACCTAGATTTCTTATACTCTACAATGTTGTTGTTGGCAACGTGCTTGTATTTGTGGTAGACATAAATCTAACACTTCCTAGATTTCTCACTCTACAATGTTTCTATGTGCTCGAGTTTGCGCTAAAAGGAAATCTAACACATGTTAGATTTTATTTTAAATTGCAATGTTGTTAATCTAGCACACATTAAACTTATTTAGTCCTACAATGTTGTTATGTTCTTGTGTTTGTGCTCAAAGGAAATATAACACGTGTTAAATTTCTTTCAAATTAAAATGTGCTTGTGTTCGTGTTGGAAGAAAATTTAACACAATCTAGAATTCTTATACTCTACAATGTTGTTGTTGGCAACATGCTTGTATTTGTGGTAGACATAAATCTAGCACTTGATAGACTTCTCACTCTACAATGTTTCTATGTGCTCAAGTTTGCGCTAAAAGGAAATCTAACACATGTTAGATTTTATTTTATGTTGGAATGTTGTGAATGCTTACATGTTTCTGTTTAGGCTAAAAGGAAATCTAGCTTGTGCTAGATTTTTTTGTCGTGTAATGTTGCCATTGGAAATTTTTATATGTTTGTGTTATAAGTAAATGTAACACAGACTAAATTTTTCTCACCCTACAATGTTGTTATGTGATTATGTTTCCATTAGAAGGAAATATAGTATGCATTATATTTCTTTCACCTTGTAATGTTGTTATTTGCAACGTTCTTGTGTTTTTTATAAGAGGAAATCTTTGTACACTATCCCATTCTTAGACTACATATTCCATATGAAGGGCCTTCTAATCATTTTGGGGTTTAACATTTTTTATATTATAACAATAGTCTATGTAGGCATGGACTAAAACCTCATAGTCTCTAAAAGGCAAGGTCAAATGTCCCAAGAAATATTATTATTACAGTGTTTTTATTGACATTGTGTTTATGTTTTTGCTAGAAGGAAATTTAGCATCCACTAGATTTGCTTTACAATACAATGTTGTTGTTGGCAATCTTCTTGTATGCAATAGAATATAGTCTAGCATGGGTTATATTTCCTTTGCCTTGCAATATTTTTAATGACAATGTGTTTGTGTTTGTGGTAGAAGGAAATCTAGCTTGTGCTATATTTATTTTGTTTTGCAATGTTTTTCTTGGAAATATGAATGTGTTCGTACTAAAAATAATTCTAGCACGTGCTATATTTATTTCACCTTACAATGTTTTTTTTGACAATATCCATGCGTTTGTAATATAAATAAATCTAGGATGCAAATATTTCTTTTTCTTTTTAAGATTCTTGTTGGCAATATGCTTTTGTTCGTGTTAGAAGTAATTATATCACATTTTATATTTCTTTCACCTTGCAAAGTTGCTATGTGTTTTTCTTTGATCTAGACGAAGATCTAGAAGAAAATCTAACGATCGCCATAGTTAATGTTCTTTCATTGTGTTTTGCTTTTATTTTTTCTAAAGCAAACTAAGAATGTACATGACTAGAAGAGATAAATTTTGTGTACATATGATGTTGTAGTTTCTACAATTGTTTTTATTTATTCACAATGTAATGTCTTTTGGAAATGTTCTTATGCTCGTGCTAGAAGGAAACCTAGTAGATGTTTGCTTTCCTATATTCACGATTAAAAGAACATAATAATATATTTGGGGGTGCCCTTTTTATAACCTTGATTAGCTATTATTGTGAGTTCTACACTTGTTATTGTTCTTGTTCATTTTGTTACACATATAATGATGTGAGTAGTTATAGTATTTATAAATTCATATTTTCATCAATAATTTGAAACTATGATAACAATTTTTTACTTTATTTTCAGATACCATGGACTATGAAGCTAGCGAGAATTCAATGGAAGCATCCAAGGAAAAAGGAAGTTCAAGAAACACGACACCAAATTTTTTAAATGGTATGACAATTTTAGTTTATACTTTGTTACAATCGTTAGACATTGTGTTAATAACTCGTTGTTGATTAATAAAACCTATGGAAATAGCCTTAGGAGTGGGGTTTTAATGAGGACAACCCATACTAACATGGGTATTTTTTTTCCAAGAAATTTTAACTATGTGATAACTTTTAGTGTCATATACTAAACTTGCATAACATATGTACTCATTTATTATTGTGCGTGTAAATGGAAATCGTGTATTATAAGGTTGTTTAATACTATTTGTTATTTCATGTCTTCCATAATATTTTTCTTTCTAGAAACCATGGAAACTGCTAGGCATGAAATTTGAAGTAAAGTAGCAAAGAGAAAAAGAAAAACAAATGATATACAAATGATGCCCCCTTCAACTGATATGGTGGTTTTATATTTTATGTACTCTTTTAGAAATGGTTGGATTAGGTGGTTTCTTTTCTTAGCAATTTTACCCACGTGATAAATTTTGGTGTCATATAGTAAAACTTGCATAACATATGTACTCATTTATTATTGTCCATGTAAATGGAAATCATGTATGATAAGGTTGTTTAATAATATTTGGTATTTCATGTATTCCATAATTTTTTTTCTAGAAACTGCGGAATCTGGTGTGCTTGAAATTCAAAGTAAAGTAGTCAAGAAGAAACAAAAAAAAGTGATATACAAACATTGCTTCCTTCAACTCGTATGGTGGTTTTATATTTTATGTACACTCTCTTAGAAATGGTTAGATTAGGTGGTTTTTTAGTATTTATAAGAACATTATGTGACAATATTTGAAATTATATTTTCATTTTGATTAATGCAAATATTTTTTTTGTTGTTATTTGTAGAATTGGTTGGCCCAAAAGCAATTGAAATGTTACAACCATCACTTAAGAAAAAGAAAAGTTATTCAACTGAAAAGGTAGTATTAATAACACCTTGTACTTCTACTTTTGAAATGATTAAAAAATACAATACATATAATGAGTTTGTGCAAGATTGGTACATCCAAATAGAAGCTCCGATGAATATGTTTCATGATATGTATTTATTTGGATCAATAGATGGAAACGAACTAGAGATATTAGGAATAATAATTAATTGCTATGCTTACAATGAAAATGACATTGACTTTCAAGTGGAAATGATTAAAGAAAATGAGGTAAAATTAATTTCATGTCTAGTGGAGTATACAAATTTTAAACCAGATTTGATTGAAGCTTCAAGTATTGATTCAACAAATACGATAAAGATTTCAATGTTCAAGTTGGATAACTTTGAGAGCTTCTCTAAATCTGGACTAAATAGTTGTGCAGATCTTTTAAAATGCATCGCCATTGTTCTGAGATATCGCTATGTAAGAAGTAAGAAAACATCATCTGTACTTCTTCATTTACAACAAAAAGGTAAATTTCTTGATAAAATTGATTCTCAATTACTTGCTTTGAGAAGAGTATATTTATTTGATTTGGAGGAGAATATAACAAAAAGTTATTTCAAGCCCACTATAGAATTTCAAAAAACTAGGAAAGTTGAATTTGAAACAACTATAACCTTGCAAACCAATGTGATGAGATTCATGAAGCCTTCAAGCATTGCTATCTATTTTCAAACTCCTTTAATACAAAAGTGGTTGTCGAAAGATGTAAAAAAGCCCCCAAAGTGTTCAAATTAAGGTCACAAGATAATTTAAATGTTCAAGTATTAGTGAAATCATTCCTAGAAAAAATTCAAACCTCATTACCTGATGCTCTTCTGATTCCATTTGACATCAATGAGCTTGATCCATTGGTAAACTCTATCAAAATTTTAAATGAGACAGATCTAAATTCTAAGAATATCAATTTTTGGATAGTTGATGGTCAACATACCATTCAAGCAGTGAAAGAAATTTTAACAAATCCTAAGTATAATGTATCGAGAGAAGCGAAAAAAAATATAAAAAATGTAATGCTTGATTGTTGCATCCATTAGTTGAACCCACTGAGGTGATCCGCATTTGTTGTCAATTAATTATGAAAATAAGGTATTCTTCAAAACTCCATTTATTGATTGTGTGCGCTCGGCAAGACATTTCTTAATTGCCAATGACAAATTAAAGAAAATGAGGATTGGATGTTCTGAGACAATTGAAGAGAAGGTATGTAATTTTAATTATTTTTACATTTAACATTTTATTATTGTATCTATTTTTGTTGTAGATAAATGACTAAAGCTGATAATATAAGTCATATTTTTTATATTTATAATGATTTCTCATTAGATTATAACACATTATTTAGTTTCATTTTTACATTGAATATTTATTATTTTATATTAATTATTTTATCATCTTGATGATGAAATGTTGTGCTCATTCTTTGTCTCTCCAATTACAAATTTTTCTTATAAAAAAATTCTCTTATATTTTGATGAACCTATTTGGGATAAATGGGACACTATTTTTAACTGTTACCAACTAGGCACATTAAAGTGTTCTCCAAGCCAACTTGATTTGAGAACTACAAGAGAAATAGTTTACATAGTTTGACACCAGCGACTCTTCAGCCCATTCAGGGATTAACCATGGAAGAAATTGCTTTAGTAGCATATAAGCTATTGGATGAAACCATTTGGTTTTCTATTCCAATTAATCATCCATCAAATGCCATAAAATAAAAATATTATTGTTCTAAATTGAAAACCAATAGAAAAATATTGGATGCAATCGTTACATATTGTCAAAGTCATGATCAAAATTTGAATGAGATGACTCTTACTACATTCAACATTCTTGAGCATTATGAAATTAATGATATCATATTTACCAATTTTTGCAACACGGTGGAGGGGTCTACTTATGTCAAAGGAACACGTAATACAAAGATAGAGTCCCTTTCTCAGCAAGCATGTGGAGTCCTTGATAGAATGATAAATAGATCAACAAGTGTTCAACAGGTTGATAACAATTTTGAATTTGGTTGTCATTTTGGGGGCCCTCATCTTTTGTCAACACTTTTGCACTCTTTTCCATGTCAGTTGCAACCAATTTTACATACGACCTTGTTGGTTTGGATACACTTGCTTTGAAAAAAAACAATTCCACAAGCGATATTACATTGAATTTTTTTGATTTCTTATCGAAAAAAATGAGTTGAATGACTTTACTATAATTCTCTTAGTAGAACTTTGGTTTTGTAATGATGTATGCCAGTCTTTGGAAATTTCCGTAAAGAAATCCAAGTTCAACTAAAAATGACTAGTGGCATTTATGAATATAAGTCCCAAAACAATTATAGTTATGATATAGTTCTTATTATACATTTCTATACTTCAGAATTAAAATTTTTGAAGACTATAAAAGACTCTCACACATTTGAAGACACATTTGATGAAAATGAGAGAGATTATGATTTCTGGATGGATTTAGTGGAGAAACACCAACAATGTAGTGATGCAAAAGTGGTCAGTTCTCTTTATGCGGGGAAAAATTTAATCAAGGCTTGTTGTACATATGGAAGAAGAATTTCATGTGTTGTGCAAACAGAGTCACAAAGGACAATCATGTTAAATAATTACAAATCTTTTCAACTATCAATTCTGGTATCCATTAACTTCTTGGAAAATTCGGGTACTACAATTCATTTTTTTCTTCTTATAATACTTTGGATACTATTTTTTTCATATTTCTTAATTGTCAAAGAGTTCACTAAAATGACTAATGATAGAGATTCTCAAATAGAGAATGATGAAAGTGGGAAGAAAAAAATTAATCAACATAGTGCTCATGTTGTTGAAAAAAGTATGAAGATAGAAATAGGAGGAGAAGGAGGAGAGGAAGAAGTTATCATACCAGGTACATAATTTGTTTGGTTTTTTCTCTTGATAATTTTTCACGTTATTTAATTTCCATATTCATAACATTTTTGGATGACTATTATAGGGAATTATGAGATGAATGAAATTAATCAAGACAATGACCATGGAACGATGGAGATAGAAATGGGTATTAATCGTTGTGACTCTATCTTTTTTTATTTTATTTTATTATTCTTTTAAATTATTGTGATTCATATCATTTCATATGTTGATTATAGTTGGAAATAAAGAGAATGCATATAATGACCAGGGTACTGTACCACAAAACTACAATCAAGACTAAAATATTACTATGGATGATTATAGATGATTCTTTTTTTTGTATAGTTGTTTAATGAATTTTGTTCATTGTCACAATTTATAACATTTTTTTTATGTTTATTATAGTGACAAGCAAAGAGAACCAAGACATTGATCAAATGAAAGTTAAACAAAACTTTAATCAAGAACAAAATATAACATCATGTACTTATAATTTGTCCACTTGTTTTCCTTGTTATTTAATGATTCTATTCATTTTCACAATTCAAAATATTTTATATGTTTAATTTGGAAACAAATAAAAGTAACTAAGATGATGATGAGGTGCAACGTTACAAAGATGAAGATAATGTCATATCAGATACTTATAACTTGTCTTCTTGTTTATCATATTATTCTTCAAACTCAAATGGTTGTAACTACAATAACTTTGTATATTTTTATTATAGGAACAAATAAAAAGGATAAATTTAACAATCAAAGTAATGTTAAAGGTGTGTGTGTGTGTGTTTCTTTTTAAAGGTTGCATTACTAATGTTTTTCTTGGTATTGGTATTTGATTGAAGGTTTAATATGTTTACTCTAGGTCCTAACAAGATGATAAAAGAAATTATTGTTTCATTTATAAATAGTGCAAAAACCACTCAAGGTAAATGTATCGTTTCAACAATTATTTTAGTAATTTTTGTAACATGAATAAAATGGTTTGACTATATTATTTTCCATTGTATTGCAGCCAAAATAATTGAAAAGAAACTAGTTATTTTTGAACTAAAGGACATTTTTTTATCATAGCATCGATGATGAAGCAACAAACAACGAGCATATTGAGAAAATGGGAGCTGATGCTGATTACACAATAGAGAAAAAATTATTTTGGATTCATCCACATGCAAAATCATTTTTTGAAATGTGTTTCAAAAATGAATCTCTTGACATTGCAATTTGGACGACAACTTTGAAACAAAGCACAACAAGATTTCTAAAAAAATTGGTTTCGGAGACATTACAAGGAACTTGTGTTTAAGTGGATTGCTTCAGACTGTAAGCCACAAAAGGGACATAAGGTCATTGATAATCCAATGAAAGTTATACACACTAAATCATTGAAAAAAGTGTGGGAAATGCATACCCAATATGATGCAACTAGTACTATTATAGTTGTTTGTTTAATTGAGAGAGTGAAAGAGAATCCAAAAGAAAATGTGATTCTTGCCCCTCCATTCATTGGAGCAAATCAAGGGGATAATTGGTTGATCAATGAGCTATGGAGAATATTGCATAAACTCAAAAGGCTATGGATGTGCGAGCTATTTTGAAGGATGTTCAATTACATTTAGAAGTACCTTAAGATTACAGATGTTTATATCATGCTATTATATGTATGACATCATGAATTATTACTTTTATTTAACAACACTAATAAAAGAATTGTTGATTTGGTTTGTCATTACTAAAAATAAAATATTTTGATTTTCTTTATTTTTGGTGAGATGAATGGTCATTTAATGTTTTCATATCAAAATTTCCCATGCTATATATATATATTTTACAATGGATTACATTATATGTAAAACTAATAGATAATTGGTCTATTTGTTTTAATTAGATCATTACAATTATTTGCTTTAAATGTGGTTTAAGTTATCGTTATACCTCTTAGAAATTAGTAATGTGAAGGATGACCCATTGCATTCTTATAACCCTTTTTATTCCATATAAGTTGAAAATTTATATTAAGTTGTATGTAGCACCAACAATAAACATACAATTTGTACTAAAAGAAACAACAAAAAACTAAGATAGAAACTCTATAAATTAACATATAATTAATTAGGTTTGAAATTTAAAAATTGTATTATATTGTATGTGAAAATTAATATATAATTAGTTTGTTTACTTGCACTAGACCATTGTAATTATATTTTTCAGTTGCAATTAAATAAATCGTTACAGGTCTTAAAATCAATGATTTAAATGGTGGGTCAATGCATCTTATAAGACTTTTATTCCATACAAATTAAATAAAGGTATTAGGATCTATGTATAAAGTAAACATATTATTTGTTTGCTCATTTTAATGGGGCAATTGTATTTGTATTTTGTGATACTTTGAACTCATTGTAAAATTACGTTTGCATGCAAATGGAAATAGTTCATAATAAATATTAACATCATTTTTAAAATGATAGGTTTTTATGTCCTTAAACAATGAAGTGGAGATATATTAATATCATACATGTGGTTGCAGTGCAGATGCAGTTGGGAATTACTACAAGTCAAAAGATGTTGTTGATATTTGAAGTGGAAGAGTATTCTTCCAATCATACACCAAAGATGAACAAAATTTTCATATTCAAAGAGAACCAGATTGGCAGATTGGTGATAGGTCCTATTTTTTAAGGCCTTTTCAGTAAGAAGTATTAAAATATTGCTTAAGAAATTATGATGTCGCAATATGGACATTAAATGTCACTGACAAGTACATTTGAAAAGTACTTGAAAAATCAAATATTGATATAGAGGAATTTAAATTTGCATGGGACAGGTCTCATTGTCATTTGCAAACAAAATTGGAAGTAGGGAAAGGAAGATAATTTTACGAGAAAATGTTGATTGATGTGTGGTCCCAATATGGAGATAATTATGAAGAATCAAATGTATTGCTAATAGATACATAAAAGCATACTTCTCATTTCATTAGATATCGATCAAACCACATCTTGATAAAATCATATACAGGAAAAGAGCAAGATACGTGGCTTATGCAAGTTTTATTCCCCTTTCTTAAGACACTTCATCATATCAAACAAAAACATGAGTACATTCGAATGTTCAGTAGAACATGTACTTCATTGTAGTTCATGGAGATAAGTTCTTTTATAAATTTGTTGAAAAGTACATTCTATTTTTTCAATACATTTTGGACATGGTTTTTGTTG
Source organism: Pinus tabuliformis (assembly GCA_031772625.1). Lineage (NCBI taxonomy): Eukaryota > Viridiplantae > Streptophyta > Pinopsida > Pinales > Pinaceae > Pinus > Pinus tabuliformis. The sequence goes on from CM062816.1 coordinate 1,000,025,271, forward strand.
AATCAATTTGTATGATTTTATATTTTTTGAAATATATGGGAATTGCCAATTATATTAATCTGTATATTTCTTATTATTTATAAATGTTTTTGCAATGACTTTGTTGTATCGATTTTTCTCTAAGATATGTGTGCGTGCGCACATGTTCTTAAATGAATTATTTGCCATTCAAATTATCTTACATGAACCATCGAGGTGTGTTACTTTTAATGACTTATGTTTACTTATATGTATTAATAATCATATATAAATGTGAAATATAAGTTTTGAAATAGAACTCCTTGCAAACAAAGGTGCTATTCTTACTAAAGAAATTATAATAATTAACTTGATAAATGTTATGTGCATTATTCACTATTAAGGCTAATGATAAATGTGTCATAGGTAAATGATTTGATCTTTTTGAAGCATAAGATATGTGATTTCTCAATTGATAGTTTTCATAAATTTATATGCTAAAATCAATTAATGGTTGTAACTGCAATCATATCATATTGAAAATCAACAAGGCACAAAGTTAGTTATTCATTGTTTACATATAAAATGCACTAATATGAATGCATAAATGAGATATGTAATTTTTTAGATAAAAATATATTGTAAATAATTTTGCATTTCTTAAAAAAACATATATATGATGATAATGATTGATAAGTGGATTATCAAGGTTTGATTACATACTATCATGGATGAATTATGTCATTGAACTTTTTGAATCGTAAGGCATCTAATTCCATTATTTAAAGTTGTTTTTTTGTAAATTTATATTTTAAATAAACTGAAATCATATCACTTGAGCTATAATTATATTATTGACTTGTACTTAGTTATGTCCATTAATATGAAAAGTGATTTATAAGAGCCATATACTATGATGCATTTTTTCAAAAAATAAGTCTTTTAATTTCTTGATAATAAGTATTAAGTGGACTATTTAGGCTAACAAGTGATGGCTCATAAGTGAATACTACTCGTTAAATTGTAGGGCATTCAATTTTTAAACCATATTTTTTTTTCATATATTCTTGAATCAACTATTTGTATATGTAATCATCTCATCTCATTTAATTTAATAAGGAATCCATTATTGACTTTTATTTGTCTATTACATAATCTATTAAGAGTGTATTAATCTCATATTGTATTGTTTTGAAACAAAACTATATGAAAAACAAAATTCTTTTCTTAATAAAACATGGATTAATTAATTAACAATGTGTTAATTGGACCATCTAGACTCATTAAAGAGATGGGTAAAAAATGGTTGTATTTAAACTTTTTGCACCACAAGACATTGATTTTCCAATCCATATTAGCATTTTGTCATTTTCAATTCCTAAATAGTTTATTTGTGGTTTAAATAATTTCATAGAATTCAATATGACTTGAAGAATGCTATTTGGTTATATGCATTGATAGAAGTTCATAAATGTGATGCAATTTTTAAATGTAACCCTTAATGTAAGTAAATATATATATATATTTTACAAAACACATTATAATTAATTGATAATGAGTTTTAAGTGGTCTATATAAATCCATTTATCGACTTTTATTTTCATATCATGAAGTTTAATCTAAGTGTGTAAATGTGGCACTTTAAAAAAAAAAAAAACTCCATGTATTATAAAATGTTTTTCCTAACAACACATGGAATAATTAATTGGTAATGAATGTTAAGTAGATTGCTAAAGTTATTTCAACGTATGGGTCATAAATAAGTGTACTTAAAGTTTATGTAACATATGACATTTGATTTTCCCACCTTTATTAACATTTGGTAAATTTCAATTCTTAAATAAATTATTTGTAATTGAAATAATCTCATAGAAACCAACAAGACAAGTATGTCTTAAATTATGTTTAGAATGTATGTATGTATAATTGGAATTTGTTTTTGAAATAAAGATCTCAAAGTAAGTAAAAAATATATTTTTTAGAAAATTAATAATTTAAAATCAATTATTTATGAGTTCTAACTAGTTTATTCTATTTTGAATTGACAACTTTTTCTAACTATGCTTTATTAAATCAATTGTTCATATATGTAATCATGTCATATAAGTCAATAAGTCAAGAAAGCATTAATTGATTTTTATTTAACTATCATGTGGTTTAATATGAATGTATAAATGTGAAATTGTTATTTCTAGAATAAAAAACCATGTAAAGAAAATGAATTTTCTAATAAAACATGGATTAATAAATTCACCACGAGCATTAAGTAGACTGTTTAAGCTCATTCAAGAGATGGGCCATAAATGGATGCCTTTAAACTTTTTACACCATATGACATGCTTTTCCCATCAATATTAACATTTTGTAAATTTGAATTCTTAAATAAACTATTTGTACTTAAAATAATCTCATAGAATCCAACAAGACTCAAAAGTTATTTATTGAATTTCATTTAGTTATATGTATTCATATAAGTTTATAAATGTAATTTATTTTTGAAATAAAGCTATTAATGCAAGTAAAGATTTATCTTATATAAAACTATTTAAGATTAATTGATAATCAGCTTTAAGTGGTTTATTCAGGCTACATGAAAAATCAAGTGTCATAGATGAATGCCTTTTAATACATATTTAATCTTCAAAATCAATATCTTAATGATAATTTATTTGTATTTACATTAAGTATTTAATAATTAAAGAACACAGGGACTTATATAAATTTCAACTAAAATACATGAGTTATGTTTCACATTTATTTCTTCCCCATTAAAAATGCTTATCATTTTCTCTTCTTAGTGAAAGTAATGGTCAATCATGATTTTCCATACAATTGGTTGACACTAAATTTACATCGACACTGTTATTGGTTTTGACAATGTTTACAAGGAGAGATAAATATCCACACTACCATCAACTGTGCTAATATTTGAAAACCCTTGCCTCCACTACTTACAAGAATTCACCACTAAAGTTTCTTGTTTACTTCAATTTGTGACATTGTCCATCGTAATGGAATGACTTGAATACCCATTTAAGAAATATCATTAAATGTACTTGGATTTGAGTGGAGATAGATCAATGGTACCTAACCTTCTTGAAATACCTAGATCAACAATGTATAACTTTTATAGTGGATGCCTGCATGCTATGAAGATGAATGATGACCCCCTCATTAGTGCTTCATAAAGGCACAAAGGGACCGTAGGAAATTGAACACAAGAACATTTTACTAAGGTTTTAGTAGACTAGTCTAAATGCAATGCAAGGGACACCTATCCTTATCATTTACAATAACATCCTCACATCACCATCATTCAATCAACAAATCCCTCGTAGGTTGGGGGAAAGGGGGTTAGAGTTGCCAAACATAAAATTTAAACATCGAGGAATCTAGCATGTTATCCATAACTATAATATCTTTATTTTATGTTTGACATACTAATATGATTTAGCTTAAATCAATTTCTTCTAAGAGTTTGATTTCACACTCCTATTGTGTATTGATACTATTGTACATAACAACCCCATGTTTGACCTATTCATGATCTCTAATTGGTTTGAAATTACTTGCAAATTATTTTAATGTTGAATCAAGTTAATATGGCGATTTACAAAAGAATGAATGTTGTTGAAGGCCTTGTAATAAAATACTTGCAAATAAAGGTGCTATTCTTACTAAAGAAATTATAATAATTTACTTGATAAATGTTATGTGCAATATTCACTATTCACAATGCATAATTCACTAGTAAGGCTAATGAGAAATGTGTCATAGGTAAATGATTTGATATTTTTGAAGCATAAGATATGTGATTTGTCAATCGATAGTTTTCATAAATTTATATGCTTGAATCAATTAATGGTTGTAACTGCAATCATATCATATTGAAAATCAACAAGGTACAAAGTGAGTTATTCATTGTTTACATATAAAATGCACTAATATGAGCGCATAAATGTGATATGTAATTTTTGAGATAAAAATGTATTCTAAATAATTTTGCATTTCTTAAAAAAACATATATATGATGATAATAATTGATAATTGGATTATCAAGGTTTGATTAGACACAATCATGGATGAATTATGTCATTGAACTTTTTGAATTGTAAGGCATCTAATTTCATTATTTAAAGTCATTTTTTTGTAAATTCCTATTTTAAATAAACTGAAATCATCACTTGAGCTAGAATTATATTATTGACTTGTACTTAGTTATGTCCATTAATATGAGTATATAAATGTGATTTATAATATCCATATATTATGATGCATTTTTTTCGAAAAATAAGTCTTTTAATTTCTTGATAATAAGTATTAAGTTGACTATTTAGGCTAATGGGTGATGGCTCATAAGTGAATACTACTCGTTAAGTTGTAGGGTATTCAATTTTTAACGCATAATTTTTTTTTCATATATTCTTAAATCAACTATTTGTATATGGAATCATATCATCTCATTTAATTTAATAAGGAATCCATTTATTGACTTTTATTTGTCTATCACGTAATTTATTAAGACTGTATTAATCTCATATTGTATTGTTTTGAAACAAAACTCTATGCAAAACAAAATTCTCTTCTTAATAAAACATGGAATAATTAATTAACAAATTATGTGTTAAGTGGACCATCTAGACTCATTAAAGAGATGGGTAAAAAATGGTTGTATTTAAACTTTTTGCACCATAGGACATTGATTTTCCAATCCATATTAGCGTTTTGTCATTTTCAATTCTTAAATAGTTTATTTGTGGTTTAAATAATTTCATTATTAGAATCCAATATGTCTTGAAGACAAAATCACTGCTGATATTGGACATGAATGGGAAGTTATTTATTGAATTTCATTTAGTTATTTGTATTCATATAAGTTTATAAATGTAATTTATTTTTGATTTCACACTCCTATTGTGTATTGATACTATTGCACATAACAACCCCATGTTTGACCCATTCACGATTTCTAATTGGTTTGAGATTACTAAAATTATTTTAATGTTGAATCAAGTTAATATGGCAATTTACAAAAGAATGAATTTTGTTGAAGGCCTTGTAATAAAAAACTTCCAAATTTAATGAAATATTTGTTCTACTCTATTGAACATCAATTGATATCTATTCTATTTGAATAATTAAAATAAATCTAGTCTAATTGACTTGAACAAGAAATTTACTTTAGAAAGGCTTTGAAATATTTATATTCGAAGTCTAATATATGAAACTTGAAATAAGTCTATTCTAAAGGACTGGAAAGTAAATCTATCTTCAATTTGAAAGCATAGTTATTCTACCAAACTTGGAAATGAAACTATTCTAAAAAGAAATACTTGAAAAGAAATGAACAGTTGACAATAATTCAAATGGAAAAGCCTTCAAATAATAATGTTTTTTTTTTCATCTTCCTTTTTAGGGTATTCAAATAGCCATGTAACTATTGTTGAGTGAAACCATTTTCTGGGGTCTTCCTTGTAGTAATCTGGTCATATACTAGCTCAATTGTCATCTATGTTTTAGGATTGTTGGCTTCATAAAGGTTTTTGGTCTCTGGTGGCTCTTGATTTATCTGGTTTCTCATATTTATGGTAAGCCTCTGGTTTCTTGTCAGTTGTTTTTCAGGTTCTTTCATTCTTTTAGTACCTTTTCGTTTTTTTCCATGTTTTTATAATTTATTTTTGTTTCCTTTTGATGCCTATGTCATCTCTTCCTTTTCGTTGGATTTCTTTCTAACATCTTCATATTTACTCTCCTTCTTCCTTGCTTCATAAATTGACTAAGTGAGATATCAACCTGTACATCATTGCTTTGAATTTCCATATTTGTCGGTTCTTTTCTTGTCAAATTATTTTCTTCTTTTGTTCCTCACACAGGATTAGGGTTCAAAGGAACCCTACATCAACTTCATATAATCTTCTTTAACTCCTCTTCTTCATGAACGTCTGCAAAAATATTTCTTATAAGAAAGCTTTTCCAATTGTCACTAGTGGTTCTTAACTGTGCCTCTTCGAGATTTTTATTTATCCATGGTTATATAAGGATTGATAAAAATTTATAGAATCCCTTTGAATGTTGAATGCCATATTTCTAAGACTCCATATAATATAATATGGTAGGTTCAACTCCCTTCCCCTAGTAAAATGCATTAAAAGTTTGGCATGATAAAAGAGTAATGTTCCATATCTTCCTTCCCAAGTAAGAAATTTTTTAAGCGCGAGTAACAAATTTCTCCATTTGGACTTAAGTGTAGACACTGGAATTCCATTTTCAAAAACTAAAACATCCTTACCTGGGTTGTGAAGGAATGTTTTCCACTATTCATCCTTGAATTTCTAGTTCTTAAACGAACTGTCACCACTTCTTGAAAGATTTTTCAGCTCTACTACAAAAGTCTCTGTAATATTTAATTTTGTGTCTCCAATTTCAGCTTCTACACCATCAAAAGCTCAAGAAAATGCCCTATTCACTTCAATTTCATGACCATTGAATTTCTTGAGGAACTTGAGGCACCCTACGGTTTGTAATTTTTCTTAGACCTATGGGTAGGAACTAAGAAAATTTACTCCATTTGGCTCATATCGAACAATAACACCCATTGTTGTGACAAAGGCGTTTTACCTATGAATTCCCTTTTTTTGACAGGGTTTTGATCAAGAAACGGGTAATGAAATGAATGAAACTCAATAGTGGTAGGGTTATGACGATATTGATGTTTGGATGTGGTAACGATATTGAAGAATCAGTTTCCCTATTGGATTCATACTTTCCTATCATTTTTGTAGATCTTATCTTATAGGACCATTACAATTTGCAAGGTTCAGATTATTCACATGTGGTGAGGGAGATTTCTTTTATGTGGTTGAATGATATATGGAGTATGAGTGATGGCATATGGGACATGGAATATGAATAAAGTCATAAATGTAGGTTATTATTTCAAAGGTGTGTTAATAATATTTAATAAAACCATCAGCTCATAAATATATAATGTTCAAATGAAAATTGATTCAACATTTCTATAGTTACCTTATAATGCATACCTTTTGGCGTACTAATTTCTCTTTGCTTTCATGTCCACAATGTATTCTTGGAAGAAAAATAGCTATGAAATGTAAAATCAGTGACAAAACATTTCAAATTCTGCAATTTTTTCCTCAATTTTGATGATTGTTGTTGCTAGATGTTGATAATTCCTTATGATCCTGATGATTGTTGGATTTTCTCTTTTAAAACAAAAACAAAGTCTTCAAAGAAATTATTTAAAATTTTAAAATTTATTTTGAAAATAATGAGAGGGACAAAAAAAAATGGGAAGAAATATAGGAAATGAACAAACCTAAGTTGCTAAGGATCCATTGGTTTTCATCTATGATTTATGTTAGCACTTGAAATTTCACCTCAGGCTGAGAAAGGTAAACCTCAAGGCAACATCAAACCACTTAGCCTCGTAGCTAGCCCTACGGGGCAGGAGAGGGCTCTCTCCGGTCTATCTCGATAAAGATCTTCAATGGGCAAGATAACCAATAGGGTAACATTGATTTTAGGCTAGTAAACTGATCAAAAGGGTTGATTTGGGATTTTTAGGGTTTTTGGTGGAAAATTGGGGAAATGGCAATTTTAGGTGCGGGGATTGGACACAGTTTTCGCAGGGGGTTCTTTGGGGCGAGGTAGGAAATAGTATTGATGCCTTTAATAGAGATGGATGGATGAGAATGACCAGTGAGGAGTTAAAGAGAGCAAGCAATAACCTTGAATTCCCTTTAAACAGTCGAAAACATTGATATTAAGCAAACTTAAAAGCAGAGCACGACAGTCATGAGTTCTACTTTAACACTTCATTTGCCTAATGTGCAGAAGGAAAAGTAAGGAAATGATTCACATAACACACTTACAAATACAAAGAGAAACACACCATCAATACATGTGACCACAAAAATCCCGAAAAGGACTGCAAAACCCTGGTCTTCCTTTGCCAAAAATTGCAGAGATACAGTGAGCAATACAATAAGAGCTTCTCCCTCAAGAGTCCAACCCTCCAACCTCTGAAAATGACTAAGAAAATACATAATATAGGCAACCTAACACCTTTCCTTGCCTCTAGGGGTCGAGCTCATCCTTCTAGGAGCTGTTTCAACCAATTCTAAACTGAGCACTAAAATCTAGGCAGTCAAAACAACTTGCCTCTATAAGCTAGGAAACCAATTCATTCATTTAATTTTCACCTATCTCATGAATGAATCTTCTAGAAGAGATACATAAGTGTAAAAGTGTCATAAAATTACATCATTTACAACAAGGAGGATAAAAATCAACTCCAAAAAGTCAAACATAGTCAAAACTGCGTTTTGCTGAGCTGTAGGCTGAAATCCTGAGCAATTTGCCTGACGGGTCGCACGCCAAATCCTGACGGGTCGTGCGCCTTTGATAGCACTTTTGGGGCACTTTCAGGTGTCCAAATGAGGCAAGAGTAGGCTTGTTGGAAAGATCTGTGAGTCTAATTTCCAACCCAACTGGAATTTCGGAATTTGGTTGTCATTTTCCCCTCCAAAATTGCAATCTCCCAATACTTCTTTCTGTGTGTCAAAAATGTGGCAGAAAGTCATTTTTTGCTTGTTTTTTGACTTTTAGGAGGCCCAAAACTTCATAAAATCTCTTGGCAATGGGTGAGCATGTGTAAATTTTCATGCCAAATCCAGAAATGCTGAGTTTTTTGAAAATAGAGTTGCCAAGTGAAAGGGTCGCGCGGGGGGTGAGACCCGTTGAGGGGACAAAACCTGGTTTTTGCCTGAAAAAACCAAAAATGACCCAAAATGCTCAAAATTTCTTGGAATTTGTGCTGGGGCTGAGCTATTTAGTTCCATGCTCCTTCAAGGAAGCCTCGGCCAAGATGTGGAGGGGATCGGGCCTTTTTCTTCATTTTTGTGCTTTGGCCAACCGCCTTTGGAGCACCTTCACTTTTGCCTTGCATACGTGCATTCAGGCTCAATAGTGGTTTTTCATGTTTCGGAGCAGGCTCAACTTCTGGTGTTGACTCACGATCATCACTTTGCTCATAGTCGGTTTCGGTTTCTGACATGGTTTCAGGGGCAAAGTGGTTGAAATGTACTGCTGCTTCTGCTTTGAAATCTGTTGTTTTAACTGTTTTGAAATGCTGTTTGAAGGGGACAAGTAGCATAAGGGAAATGTTAGGGAAGGGAGACTTGGAAGGGAAATTGGGAAAAATATATGAAACAGGGGTTAAAGAGAGGAATCATGACATCAACATCATCATACAATTTCATTTGCAAGGATGTTATGAGAGGTAGGGTTTAGGGTTTGATTTTTGATTTCTTAATATTTTTGGTAGGGAAATTAAATAACAGTGATAAGGGAGTAAGAAATGGGAGGTGGGAAAATGTAGGAACAATAGGAATGAAAAGGAATACCTTAAAACAGCAAAACAAACCCTAGCAACTTTGATATTTTCAAGCAAAAGCACATGGAGTCTTTACTTGCAAATGAAGGCTTTTAAAATATTATCATGATCTTCTCAAGCTTTAGCAAACCATAATTTATATGATTGAAGGCCTACTGGACAAGCTTGAACAATTTGTGGTCACTTGGCAACTTGCTGGTAATTTTCTATGGAGGAAACCCTGATGGGTCGCGCACACTACCCAACGGGTCGCACGCCCTCAACGGGTCGCGCCTGTGTAATTTTTACACTGTTGGAGGTGCCTTGACGGGTCGCGCGCCTCCCAAACTCACCGAATTCACTCAAACGCTCTTGCAACTGATTTCTCTATCACTTGGATGCACAATGGAGCTTGATGGAGGGAAATAGAGCCTTTATAGCCTGGCTTTGAATAAATTTCATGTCACAACCCACTTTCTAATGTTTTTCCATGACACTTTTTAAACTTTGAATGTTGTTGTCTTTTTGGTTTCCTTTTGTCCTGAAATTGATTGATTTGATGTTTTTCCTTGATAATTTTTGCAGGGATAGCTTCTGAGGGGTCTTGGCAAGGGAGCCAGGGTTGCGTGTTGCCTTTCAAAGAATTTTTGAAGTTTTACAATTTTTACAAAATTTTGAGAAATGACCTTGGCTTTAAAAACAAGGTTCTTAAATCCAAGGTAAAAATTAACTGTACAAGATGAAATCTTTTAAAGAAACACTTTGATAATCATCCCTCTGGCCTGCTGGGCATTTATTGACTTTTAGAGACATGACCTTGAAGATAAATTTGACCTAAAACCTAGACCTAGAAATTTTGACCTCAAGATAAGACAAATAACCTTGAAAAAGCTTAATGACTAAAACAACTTGATCCAGCAGTGCCAAGAGGGGAATAAAGACACCAGCTCCTCCATCAGGGTTATGGCATGCCTAATGGAATGCAAGACACTGATGAGACACCTACTTATGCAAATGCAAAGAGCTTTGATCGCTGATGGAGGGCTACTAGACCGACTCTAACATTGGCTCCAATGGGGATGGTAGCTCCTTGGAGGTACCAAGAACCTTAGACCTCTGGGAGAGCAGACCAGTGCTTTATCATCATTGGGCAATGGAGTCATTATTTAACAAACAATACAAGACTTTGACTCATTTATTGAATGAAAACTTGACTGAAAACTGACTGAAACTTAACTGGAACTTGACTCAAACCGACTCGATGGCAAACTGAAATAACTTGAAAAACTCACTCAACAGACCAAACACAAATGACTCATGACTGACTTAACTAAAACAGGAACTTACAAAGCTTTTTGAAGGGCAGCAGTCCATCAAGATTTGAAATCATGATGACAACCACCTGTGTTTCTTACAAGACAATATACATCAAACTATATCAAAATGCCAGTGCAACCAATCAAGCAGATGGCTGCGTACCATATTTCTGCTTTCACTCTCGTCGAGCAGGCAGAATACTAAACTTGTAGGCAACTCAACACAATCACTGAAACCAATGCTTATAACAATAAACCAGACAATATTTATCCTTTCTAATGCTTGCAGAAGAACGCTGAAGGGGTCTTGAAAATCCTGAAACACTGGCTTATCTGGAGATCCAAATGCAAAAATACGAGTATTCACTTCACTCTGATCTGAAAGGACAACTGATTTCTGAGGAATAGAAATGCACAAATCTGCCATCTGAGCATTAGCTGTAGGTTCCTTGACCATGAGAATTTCGAGCATATATTCCTCAACTTCATGATCTATTTCATTCTTAAACAACAAACAGTCTTCAAGATTATCGAACATGACATCCTTATCATCTCTGTGAAGGAAAACATTATCTGTTTGTTGATCTACAAGACAGTCATCGTTTTCAACAGAGGAAGAGGTTTCCCCAACACTTTCCTGACTATGTGTGCACTGCAAATCTGCTGTAGCTTGGGCTGTAACAAGACCTTTCAAGAGGTTATCTATCTCCTCTTCAGACAAAGGAGACAATGCCTTTTGTTTTCTTCTGCTTAAACAATAATTATCTTCATATGATAGGGCACTCAAACTATCATTTATTACTGAGTTATTGAAAGGAGATTCCTCACTTACTTGCACAAAGATCTCACCTTGCTGTTCATGAACATCTGAATCCAAAACTCTGTCTATGACCTCAACAACAAAACTCTCCTTTTCAGGATTCAGCACAAGGTATGCTTGGTCATCACAATCTGAATGTAGTTCTTCAGTAGCTGTCCTAACAATATCACATTCTGCAATCTGGTCTTCTTCTATGGGCAGATCTGAAACAACATTTGCTCTTTCTTCATAATCTTCAGCCTGCTGATCTTGACAAGTATCCTCTAAGATTTATGTGTGCTGCTGAAATGGATTTTCGTACAGGGCCTCCATAATCTCAACGTCTATAAAATTATCATCTTCATAATATTTCTCAAGGATTTCAATAAAAGTAGAAGCATGTTTGCAACAGTCATGAACCAAATTTAATGATGGATAAGATGCTTGATATCTTTCAATAAACAAGGCATGAAAATCCTTTAAACAGTAAATATAAGCAGGTGGTAAACTTTCATACCATGATTGGGCTTCACCTTCCAGAGTGGCTAGGAATATCTTCATCAAGCAATCTTCAGGAAAATCAACCTTCAACTTGCGAATATGCATGTGAAATCTAACTAGATGTAAAGCAGCATCCTTCTTACCATCATCATTAAATATAGGCAGATTCCTTGACCAATCTACTTTCGGAATTTTATTTGGAAAAACAGGGATGTGATCTCGGCTCAGGGGAGCGTATCTTCTTGCAATCCGATCCATCTTGAAAAGCTCAAAGCTACTGATCTCTCTGCAGCGAAGTCACCATGAAGCATTAATCTCTGGATTTTTCAGTGAAGGAGTCGCCAGTGAATGATTTCAGCCTTGTCAGTGTCTGATCGTTGTCCACCATCAACAATCAGATCTGAACTTGATACATGTACTGGGGTGAAATGCAAATGAAGTGATGTATTCACAAGCTCATGGAGATTGACTGAAGCAGCGTTTATCTACCTGCGCTGATGCAAAGCAAGAGTGTTTCGAAGGCTACCTGGCATAACTTCAGGCTCCGTCTAAGACTTATGAAACCAACACATCAATCAAAAAACAAGTTTGTTCTCCCCAGTATGGTCGCCAATATGTTAGCGCTTGAAATTTCACCTCAGGCTGAGAAAGGTAAACCTCAAGGCAACATCAAACCACTTAGCCTCGTAGCTAGCCCTACGGGGCAGGAGAGGGCTCTCTCCGGTCCATCTCGATAAAGATCTTCAATGGGCGAGATAACCAATAGGGTAACACTGATTTTAGGCTAGTAAACTGATCAAAAGGGTTGATTTGGGATTTTTAGGTTTTTTGGTGGAAAATTGGGGAAATGGCAATTTTAGGTGCGGGGATTGGACACAGTTTTCGCAGGGGGTTCTTTGGGGCGAGGCAGGAAACAGTATTGATGCCTTTAATAGAGATGGATGGATGAGAATGACCGGTGAGGAGTTAAAGAGAGCAATCAATAACCTTGAATTCCCTTTAAACAGTCGAAAACATTGATATTAAGCAAACTTAAAAGCAGAGCATGACAGTCATGAGTTCTACTTTAACACTTCATTTGCCTAATGTGCAGAAGGAAAAGTAAGGAAATGATTCACATAACACACTTACAAATATAAAGAGAAACACACCATCAATACATGTGACCACAAGAATCCCAAAAAGGACTGCAAAACCCTGGTCTTCCTTTGCCAAAAATTGCAGAGATACAGTGAGAAATACAATAAGAGCTTCTCCCTCAAGAGTCCAACCCTCCAAACTCTGAAAATGACTAAGAAAATACATAATATAGGCAACCTAACACCTTTCCTTGCCTCTAGGGGTCGAGCTCATCCTTCTAGGAGCTGTTTCAACCAATTCTAAACTGAGCACTAAAATCTAGGCAGTCAAAACAACTTGCCTCTATAAGCTAGGAAACCAATTCATTCATTTAATTTTCACCTATCTCATGAATGAATCTTCTAGAAGAGATACATAAGTGTAAAAGTGTCATAAAATTACATCATTTACAACAAGGAGGATAAAAATCAAACATAGTCAAAACTGTGTTTTGCTGAGTTGTAGGCTGAAATCCTGAGCAATTTGCCTGACGGGTCGCGCGCCAAATCCTAACGGGTTGCGCGCCTTTGAGAGCACTTTTGGGGCACTTTCAGGTGTCCAAATGAAGCAAGCGTAGGCTTTTTGGAAAGGTATATGAGTCTACTTTCCAACCCAACTAGAATATCGGAATTTGGTTGTGATTTACCCCTCCAAAATTGCAATCTCCCAAGACTGCTTTCTGTGTGTCAAAAATGTGGCAGAAAGTCATTTTTTGCTTGTTTTTTGACTTTTAGGAGGTCCAAAACTTCATAAAATCTCTTGGAAATGGGTGAGCATGTGTAACTTTTCATGCCAAATCCAGAAATGCTGAGTTTTTTGAAAATAGAGTTGCCAAGTGAAAGGGTCGCGCGGGGGGTGAGACCCGTTGAGGGGACAAAACCTGTTTTTTGCCTGAAAAAAACCAAAAATGACCCAAAATGCTCAAAATTTCTTGGAATTTGTGCTGGGGCTGAGCTATTTAGTGCCATGCTCCTTCAAGGAAGCCTCGGCCAAGATGTGGAGGGGATCGGGCCTTTTTCTTCGTTTTTGTGCTTTGGCCAACCGCCTTTGGAGCACCTTCATTTTTGCCTTGCATACGTGCATTCGGGCTCAATAGTGGTTTTTTATGTTCCGGAGCAGGCTCAAATTCTGGTGTTGACTAACGATCATCACTTTGCTCATAGTTGGTTTCGGTTTCTGACATGGTTTCAGGGGCAAAGTGGCTGAAATGTACTGTTGCTTCTACTTTGAAATCTGCTGTTTTAACTGTTTTGAAATGTTGTTTCAAGGGGATAACTAGCATAAGGGAAATGTTAGGGAAGGGAGACTTGGAAGGGAAATTGGGAAAAATATATGAAACAGGGGTTAAAGAGAGGAATCATGACATCAACATCATCATACAATTTCATTTGCAAGGATGTTATGAGAGGTAGGGTTTAGGGTTTGATTTTTGATTTCTTAATATTTTTGGTAGGGAAATTAAATAACAGTGATAAGGGAGAAAGAAATGGGAGGTGGGAACATGTAGGAACAATAGGAATGAATAGGAATACCTTAAAACAACAAAACAAACCCTAGCAACTTTGATATTTTCAAGCAAAAGCACATGGAGTCTTTACTTGCAAATGAAGGCTTTTAAAATATTATCATGATCTTCTCAAGCTTTAGCAAACCATAATTTATATGATTGAAGGCCTACTGGACAAGCTTGAACAATTTGTGGTCGCTTGGCAACTTGCTGGTAATTTTCTGTGGAGGAAACCCTGATGCATCGCGCACACTGCCCAACGGGTCGCGCCTGTGTAATTTTTACACTGCTGGAGGTGCCCTGACGGGTCGCGCGCCTCCCAAACTCACCGAATTCACTCAAACGCTCTTGCAATTGATTTCTCTATCACTTGGATGCACAATGGAGCTTGATGGAGGGAAATAGAGCCTTTATAGCCTGGCTTTTAATAAATTTCATGTCACAACCCACTTTCTAATGTTTTTCCATGACACTTTTTAAACTTTGAATGTTGTTGTCTTTTGGTTTCCTTTTGTCCTGAAATTGATTGATTTGATGTTTTTCCTTGATAATTTTTGCAGGGATAGCTTCTAAGGGGTCTTGGCAAGGGAGCCAGGGTTGCGTGTTGCCTTTCAAAGAATTTTTGAAGTTTTACAATTTTTACAAAATTTTGAGAAATGACCTTGGCTTTAAAAACAGGGTTCTTAAATCCAAGGTAAAAATTAATTGTACAAGATGAAATCTTCTAAAGAAACACTTTGATAATCATCCCTCTGGCCTACTGGGCATTTATTGACTTTTAGAGACATGACCTTGAAGATAAATTTGACCTAAACCCTAGACCTAGAAATTTTGACCTCAAGACAAGACAAATAACCTTGAAAAAGCTTAATGACTAAAACAACTTGATCCAGCAGTGCCAAGAGGGGAATAAAGACACCAGCTCCTCCATCAGGGTTATGGCATGCCTAATGGAATGCAAGACACTGATGAGACACCTACTTATGCAAATGCAAAGAGCTTTGATCGCTGATGGAGGGCTACTAGACCGACTCTAACAATTTCTACATAAGAATTCTAGCAATGTTGGTTTACATAACTATGATTTTTAATAATTGTTTTCTCTTTTTTTTTTTTTTCTTTTAAATAAAAAGTAATTACAATTCTTTTGGTAGAAGGGAAGGAGAATATTCTTTTCCCACCAACTTTAGATCAAAATTTTCTTGCAAATTTATAATAAACTCTTTTCTTGTCAAAGGCTTATGATATAACTTCAGTCTATGCCCATTGACAAGGAAAGTGATTTCTTATTCATTAATAGTCTTGATTCTAACTGCCCCATTATAAAAAATAATTTCAATTTCATAGCGACCAAGCCAATGTGTTAAAAACTTTCCTTGAAAATCTTTAAAATTGGAATAAAAAAAAAGAGCCCAATTACGTGGTTTGAAATTTTTGACTTTGATGAAATTTTCATGGCAACTTGTCCTTTGTTGTTGAATCATACTTGCTATTTTTATGGCATATTGTTGGACCTCATCAAGTTCATTCCATTGTGCCATTCCTAGTTTCTGTGATTAAGAGAGACCGAGCCCCAACATTGTTGTTGTCCTGAATGTCTCCATTTGGAACTCGATATGGAGTAAAACTTACTTCCCATAGAAAATACTTTAAGGAGTATGCGTAGTGGTGTTTCTTGGTGTGGTGTGGTATGCCAAAAGTGCCTTTGGAATCCTACCTTCCTAGTCCCTTCTATGAAAATGCAAAGTCTTGGCCAGTATATCTTCAAGTACTTTCTTGGTGGATTCCACTTGCTCATCGGCTTGTGGATGGTACGAAGTAGAAATTCAGTGTTTGATGTTGTATTGCTCCATAATATTTTGCACCAACTGAGATGTGAATTGAGCACCTTAATATCTCACAATTTCTCTTGGGACGCCAAAGCAAGTGAAAATATCCTTAAAAAAATGTAACTACAACATTTTCAATATCCAAGGCAAGTCGCTTAGCTTCTACCCATTTTGTAACATAATTTGTACAAACATGTATATTCTTATTTTGTCTAGATGGAGGATTTATGGGTCCATCAAAATGTAAAGCCCATTTTTCAAAAGGCTCTATGAGTGCCTAAGGCTGTAGAGGCATCTTGTTTGATTGAATGGGTTTCTCCATCCTTTGGCAGTTGTCAGATGTTTTGATATATTCCTTGGCATCTCGAAAAAGCGAAGGCCAATAATATAACAAAATAAGAAATTTATCCTCCACGTGGCTCATCATGACATGATTTTAGTATCTCGAGTACTTCATCCTCTCTAACACATCTTCAAATGATTAGATTAGGTCATATTCAGTACAATTTTGCCTCTATTCGGGAGTAAGGTGCATGGATGATAACTTTCTAATTTTTTCTGGCTGGTAATTGTGGAGGAAATTTCCCTGTAGCGAAATAGTTAGAAATATCTGAAAACCAACGAGTTTGAGTAGATACTACAAAAATACATTCGTCGGGAAAACTATATACCACTAGAGTTTCAATATTATCATTTTTCATTCTGGAAAGGAAATCAACAACTGTGTTTTCTTTTCCTGGTGTATCCAAAATGGTAATATTGAATTCTGGTAACAACAAAATCCATCTAGTAAATATCATTCATTAAATATCTAATAAAAGAATGGTCTGTATGAATGAAAGTTTCATAACCAGTGATATAATGTCTAAATTTGTTAATGGCATTAACAACAACTAAAAAATCCTTTTTTCTCACTGTGTAATTTAACTCTATAATGTAATAGGCCCAAGTTAAAAGTTCATGTAATAAAGTTAAAAAAGAAAAATAAGACTAAGGTCATGGGAAACATATTCTAAGCTGAATGTCAAGTAAAATATCCTAGTGGGTGTTCATTTGGTTTATTATGGCTAGGGAGATTGGCAAAGGCATTGGAAAAGGCATTGAAAAGGAAAAGAGGAATTAATTGGCATTTATTTATGAAAATAAAGGAAATTGGGAGAAAATAAAGGTTAAAAGTCACACATTGCATGTGAGGAGGAAATTGAAGGAAAATTAGAGGAAATTGAAGAAAATAGAGGTGTCAATAATAAAAAGGATTTTGAGGACTAGTTCATATCTTTTGTCATTTTAGTTTTTGAGCTCTCTCTCTATTCTCTCTCTCTTATACTCTTGCACACTTAGAGCATCCTTGGAGCACTCTAGTATTGGAGAAAGGAAGGAAAGGGAAGTACAAGAAGGAAAAGGAAAGCAAAGATCAAGTAAGGAAGACTCGGATCAAGCGGTTATAGGAGAATTACTTTGTAGGTATCGAGTTGCATGTATGATTTCCTTGCTATTTTTGGGATGCATGGTACATGCATGTATGTATTTGGTTCTCTTGTTGTCATTGGCATGGTTTTCTCTAGTTGTCACAGTGGTTCTAGCCTTGCCTTTCCATTTCCATATAGTCATGGTGTGATGGTCTTAGTAAAATTCCCAAGGGCCTAGGAATCCCTAGACCGATTTTGACGGGATTGTGGTAAAGCTTGAGGGTGGTGACAGGAAAATTCCTTAAGGTATTGGTGAAGAAATCTGGAGGCATCGAAGCTTGTTAAAGGTCTAGTGATCCATTGATCAGTTTGGCATGATTGTAGTAAATTCTAGTAGTATGTTTTTGTTTGGACCAAGGATGCCCTTAACCGGTAATGGAGGGATTGTGGTAAAGCCTGGTTACGTAGGTGCTTGTTCGGTGGTTAGAAGTCCCTCGAATGATTTTGTTGGGATTGTGGTAAAGCATGAGGAAGCATCGTTTTTTATTGTGAGTCCCACATTCATGCTTGTAGTATGCCATAAGGGTGATTGGATGAAAAGAATATTTGGTTCAATCCAATCTATGATCGGGTGGTACCTAGAAGTCCCTAACTTGGTGTAGCAGTCCTGGTGAAAATTCTATGTAATAAAAGTTAATAAAGGCAAAATAAGACCACAATTTAGGAACACTTATTCCAAGCTGAGTGTTGGGCCGAAATATCCTAATGGGCATCACTCGATGTGTTGTTTTGGCTAAGGAAATTGGCAAATGAAAAGGCAAAATGGCATTTTTGGCACATTTATTAATGAAAATAATGGAAATTAGGAGAAAAGGGAGGTGAAAGGTCACAAGTTGCTTGTGAGGACAAAATTGAAGGAAAATAATGGAAAATTAAGAAATTAGAGGCCTCATTAATAAAAAGGATTTTGAGGATCAGTTGGTAGCCTTTTGTCAGTTCAAGTTTAGAGCTCTCTCATTACTCTCTCTTTGTCACTCTTGGTCACTTAGTGTTTTCTTGGAGCACTCTAGATTTGGACCAAGGAAGGAAAAGCAAGCAAAGAGAAAGGAAGGAAAGTAGGATCAAGCAGCTTCAGCAGGAATACTTGTAGGTAACCTTTGCATGTGTGATTTCCTAACTGGTTTGGATGATTCATATTTAACCAGGAATGCAACAAATTACAGATGTAACCATAAACACAGAGATGCAATGGAAATAACACTTCATTTAATTAATAACAAATGCTGAAATATGGTTACAAACAGAATGTAAATAAGACTAGCTCGTGCGATGGTAACTTATCTTTGAGAAGAGATGTGGTGGCTATATGCCTCTAAACTATGTTACAATGAGGCTCAAAAACCTATTTGTTATTGAGAAACAATGGAAAACTCTAAATATCCAAAAACCTAACCCTAGGAGATGAAGTACCAAACTATGGACCCCATTTGGGTAAATTGGTACATCAACTTCCTTGAGTATTAACTTTGGCATACAATCTTCGTTTGATGCACACAATACCTCATTAGAAATATCTATCCAAGGAATACAACTTTTGAATGCACGACTTCAGTTACAATAGCATTTTGGCCCGGGTTTCCCAAAAAAAAGTAGTTTAGGGCCTCAAAACAGCTCTCGAAGTTCAAGACCCAAAAAACTGCCAAAAATAGTAAATTGTGCTACAAATAAGGAAACTAAAAAATTGAAAGAAACAATGGTGGGGATCCCAATGGAATAGGTGGGTGGCCATCAATATTCACCTGGATCATTCCTCCCCCATTAGGAAGCAATGGTGAGCCACTTGCCCTGGTTAAGGAGTTGGCCTACTTTGACAACTTGATATAGTTGGATTTTTTGCTATCCAATGTTATTGGTCTACATGTCCATGATCCGATCAATTGTGGCTTGTTCCATGAAATATGGATATAACTCTGTAGGTGTGAGATGTTCTACAATGTGTGATGTGTCCAACAATGGTGGGAAGTATGGTCGAAAGGGGTTGGCATTGAACATTAGGTGCAGGCCAAGGAATCGAGGAATGCTAAGCTCAAACACATTGTATCCCACAGACTTGGTAATGGTGTAAGGACCATATTGGAGTGGTCTAAGTTTCCGATAGGCTCCTATAAGGCGTTCCTTCTATAGATGCAACCAAACTTTGTCTCCCACCTGAAACTTTTGTGGCAATCGATGTTGATCATGTCACTCCTTGTACTTGATATTCAAATGGAACTCTTGTAGGTATGTGAACCACTTCTGATGGCAATCACTCTACAACTTCCATTACATCTGTATGAACTACAGGGGTCGTTGGTGTGTGTGGATGACCATTTCCTTCCCCAAAATGTAATTCTTCCATTGTCGGCAGGCCTACATAATGGAATACATCTCTTTGTCATAAGTGGGATACTTCCAGACTGTGTCTAAAAGTGTTTCATTGTGATATGCCACTGGATTCCCCTGCTAAGTAAGGACTACCCCAATAGCATAGTCAGGGGCATCTATCTCAATCTCAAATGGTTGTTTCAAGTCTGGTAATTTGAGCACTAGTGCAGAGCAGAGGTGATGTTTCAACTCTGTGAATGCCTTGTGTTGAGATTCAGAACAAAAGAATTTTTCTTTTCTCCTTGATAAATGACTTGACTGAAGGTCCAAGTGATATGAAAGAACCCCAAAACGAACCTATGGTAGAAATTAGTAAGGACCAAAAAGCTATGGAGCTCTGTCAGAGTGGTGGGGGCTGGCCAATCCTGAATGACTTGGATCTTGGCTAGATCCACATGCACCCTTCGTAGATCACTAATGTATATGAGATATTGAACCTAGGTCATGCCAAAAGTGCATTTCTCCAAATTGGCACACAGCTTGTGTTCTCGTAGTGTTTGGAGAACCTCTCGGATGTGGTGGAGGTGCTCTTCCCAACTCTGGATCAAGATCAAGATGTCGTCCAAGTATACCACTACAAATTAGTTGGTGAATGGCCATAATATGTCATCCATCAGCCTCATGAAGGTTGCACGAGCATTTTTCAACCCAAAAGGCATAACCAACCATTCAAAAAGGCCCTCCTTGGCTTTGAAGGAATTCTTCCACACATCAGAGGGTTCAATTGGTACCTGGTGATACCCGAGCTTCAAGTCAATCTTGCAGAAATATTCCCCCCCCTTGAGTTGGTCCATAAGGTCATTAATCCATGGGATTGGGTACCTATTCCAGATAGTGATCTTGTTCAGCACCCGATAGTTAATAGAGAGTCTCCAAGTCCCATCCTTCTTCTATACCAACACAATCAAGCTCCCACAGGGCGATGAACTCAGCTGGATGTGACCTTTCTACAACAACTCCTGAATCTCCCTCTTGTTATCAGTATTCTCCACAACAGAGTGGTGATAGATTTTTCCATTGGGTAACAATGCACCCGGGGTTAGATTGATGGAGTGTTTGAAATGACAATGCAGGGGCACCCATGCGTGAGAGGTGAGGATGTCCTCATACTCCTCCACAACCTTGTCCATCTGTTGTTGTCATGAAGAGGGGCCTTGTCTGGAGGTCATGTCCATTGTCTTCTTCTTTCCCTGAGGGTGTATCATCAGGAAAACAAATTTCCTGGTTTTGGAAATGAGCTTACAACGTTGTTTTGCGGTAACCAAAGAGATGGTAGTAGGAAGTGCTACCTCCAGTATCCTCTACAACTTATTTCCCAAGGTAACAATAATAGTGTGAGGCCTTATCTCATACATAACATGTCGCTTCCACAAGTATGGTTGGCCTAATAATACATCACAAACATCAAGGGGAGAACATCACATAATACCTCATCTGTGAAGGGCTTGATGTTGTATGGAAGGGAACATTGTTGGCTCACGTGAAGATCTCGTCCTTGGTGAAGCAACCCAAAGGTCTATGGTTGTGGGTGTGTTGTGGTCGGTAAGCCCGACCACTTGATGACCTCTACTGAAATGAGGTTATTTTGACTCTCGTTGTCGACAATGAACTAAAGCCACAGGGGATTCACTCAGCGAACCTATGAGATATCACGTGCATTCATTCCATATTAAAAAAATACCCTTAATTTGACTACATATTGGAAAATATCTGTAAAAATCACATTATTTAACCCCCTACTAATATGAACCCAATACAACTTCCCAAATTAAAAAACCCCTACTTCCACTAGATATTGTAGGTATCCATTTTTTCATTAACATTTTTTATACCCCTTTATATTTTTTCATGAACTCTAAGCTCCATTTTTTATATTTTCTAATATAAGAACCCTTTACCCCTATATATCCCCCAATATATTATGTCATTTTTTCCTCAATATATATCCCCCAATATGAACCCATGTGGTATGATATTTCTCCCCTAGTGAAGCCCCTGTGACTATAACGGGGAACCCTTTACCCACATATTGGAGTGGAAGAGGCACTCCTCCTCCTTTGGATCTTTAGGTTCCCCCCTTTGGATCTTCATTGTGGCAACGATGACATTGGGCTCCGCATCGATAATCTGCTTCCCTTTTCCATTCCCCCTGTCGGGTGTTGACTCAGAGTCAGAACATGCATCTGATTCCAAAGCCTTCAGTGCAGCCACCAATGACTTCTTGGCCCAATAGTCACTTGTGTTGTGAGTGGAGCTCTTATGGAATTCACACCACTTTCTATGTTCTTCTTCAACTTCGAGGTGTTGTTTTTTGCTTGTAGCTTTGGTGGGTTGTGTTAGGTTGCCCTGCCTTGGCTTTGTCCTTTATGTATTTATCCTCATAGCTCTCGACAGGGTAGTACTACTCCTTGATGGCGTCCTGGAACGAATTCAAAGTGGGTGTGGATGAAAACAGTGAGGTCATACTTTCATCCTTCTGGTCACAATAGGTTTTCCACCAATCCTTGACGCGGGGGGCAGCTTCGAGAAGAGAAAAAGTAATATTTTCCTGGCTGGAAAAATCATAAACAAAAAAATATCCTTCTAGAAAATTTGACCATTTATTTATAGCGTCTGCATCTATTTGGTCTGCAAATATGGGAATGTCAAAGTTTACTTGTACCTTAAAAGGAGTGGAGCCTCTAGAGTGGCTACTAGATGTGGATGTGCTGCTAGTGGGCAACCGTTGAAGGATCTCGGCAAATTTATCCATCATCACGTTCCTTTGTTTCTCGAGGGCCTCTTCGAGAAATATTTTGATAGGATATCATGCTTCCTGTTCTTTTTTTCTTCCCCCATGGGTGGTCGTCGGGGTTTGCGAGGTTGATCTTGCAAAGGTTCAACCAGATCGAGCCCTAACTCCTTATATACTGACCTCATTGGGGACATGCAAAGAAAAAAAGAGAAACAGAACACCGCTCTTATACCACTGATCTGGATTTAAACAGGAATGCAACAAATTTAAGATATAAGCATAAATACAGAGATGCAACAGAAATAACACTTCATTTCATTAATAACAAATAATGAAATATGCTTACAAACAGAATGGAAATAAGGCTAGCTCGGGTGATGGTAGCTTATCTTTGAAAAGAGATGTGGTGGATACATGCCTCTAAATTGTGTTACAATGATGCTCAAAGGCCTATTTATTATTAAAAAACAATGGAAAACCCTAAACATCCAAAAACCTAACCCTAGAAGATGAAGCTCCAAACTATGGGCTCTGTTTGGGTTAATTGGTACATCAACTTCCTAGGTTCATAACTTTCGCATACGATCTCCGTTTGACACGCAAAATACCTCGTTAGAAATCTCTATCCAAGAAATATAATTTTTTAATGGCCAACATCAATTCACAACCCATGTTGGCCCTGGTTTTCCAAAAAAAACGTCCTTTAGGACCTCAAAATGACTCCAGAAGTTTAGGACCCGAAAACTACCAAAAATAGGAAATTGTGCTACAAATAAGGAAATTGAAAAACTAAAAGAAACAATGGTGGGGATCCCAATGTAATAAGTGGGTGGCCACCAATATCCACCTAGATCATTGGACATGCATGGCTTTTCATGTTGGCGTATGGTTCTCTTTCTGTCGATGGGATGGTTTTGTCGAGTTATGACAGTGGCTTACAACCTAGCATTGCTTTTTTCCGTATGCCATGGTATGTCGGGATGTCTATCTTAGTTTTGAGATTTTGTTTTTTGGATGGATTTCAAAATTCAGGGTGGAGCAGTCTCAACTTTCATTCTCAAAGGCCTAGCAATCCCTTGACCAGTTTTGGCGAGATACATGGTAAAGCCTGAGGGAGAAGTCTTGGTTTAGGACCTAGTGATCTATGTTGGATTGCAATAAAGCCTGAGAGACTGGTCTTGGTTTAGGGCCTAGTGATCTGAGATTGGATTGCGGTAAAGCGTAAGAGATGAGGAAATGGAAAATTCCTCAAGGATAGTGATGGATTCTGGATGGAATTTCAAGTTCTATTCGGTTGTGATTGGAACACCAGTTTTGGTGTGACCATGGTTTGATGAGGGTAGAGGTGGTTTAACCTCTGGATTCCCTTATTTATTCTTGGATTAGTTGTTTTATGAGATCCCAAATTAATTCTTGCAATATGGCATGGGAGTGGCTAGCTGAAAGATAGATTTGGTTCAACCATCTCTAAGGTTGGGTGCTATGTGGAAGTCCCGAACCTAGTAGGATTTTACTATGATTACTGAAAGCTAAGTTCTCTTACTTTTGCACTGGTTTATATATGGATTTAATGGTTGTCATATCTTTGATATTTATATGGTTTTATGCTAGTTATAAACATGGTTATATGACTAGTTCATGTCATGGTTATTTCATGTATTTACTTGAAATTGTTAAATGGATGGATGCAAAACGTAATTGATGTTATAATAGTTCAATGGAGAAGGTGGTCATCCTTCTAGTTATGTTTCATAAGTTCCTTCAATCATTTATGCTCTCTCTTGTATTTTAGGCTTGTGGATTACATTAATGCCAAGTGTTTGACAGAATGTGAGTCCTGGTTGGGGATGCTCAGGCTTAGTCCTAAGGTTGATTTTTATTTTTTTATCTTTTTGTCATATCTTTGATGGATTCTAGAGGTTGTGACAAGTTTCGGACAGAGGTTGGGATTTTGGGTTAGAAAAGTGGCTTAAATCTCAGGGACGTTGGCACAGGTCTGCTGAAAAGAGTCCAGGGACGCTGGCACATAGGCCTGTGAGAGTGACTTTGGCTTCTTGATGTTGCCTTGCCTATAGCATGAAAGAGATTAAGGCTTAAAAGGCTTAAAACATCAGTGGGACTCAGGGACAAGATGTCTAAGTGGATGACATGTCTTCTGAGGGTGTTGCTTTTGATGTGGATGGTTTGTTTGGTATGTTCCACCGATTCCATTTCCTTAAGGTCACCAAGGAAGTTGAATCCCTTATAGTGACCTCTCCCATCACATGTTTACCCCGGCTGGTCGGTTTCTTGGGTGGACCTACGAGGAGGGGGTGTTACATTTTGGTATCAGAGCAAGGTTGCGCTCTCTCTAGGTCATATCTAATACACCAAATTGGTATCAGAGTGTGGTTGCACTCTCTTGGGGTGAAGGCATTGGTCATGCATGCATGTCAATAACATGTGTGTATATTACACTTGCATTCCATGTGCTTGTTGCATTGCATCATGTCAATCATGATTGTAGTAAGGTTTTCATGAGGAACTTGATGTTGATTTTTTGGAATGCATCGTGAGAATTATATGACTAGTTACATGATTATATGCAGCTTTATTACATCCTTGTACATTAGGTTTTCTTCTTCGTTGTTTGATTGCAGGTATCAGTCTTGTAGGTTGGTTACAAGAATTGATCATTTATGCTTAACTACATGCATTCATGCATATGTGTAGCAAATTAGGCATTGCTTATGCATGTTGATGGTTTCATGTGGAAATGCGTATAATGGAGTAATGGTTGTTGTCATGCATGAGGTCATAACATGAATTGTTGATATGGACTTGCATTGATGACTAGAACCTAGCTAGAATGATCTTTAGGAGTTGATACACTTATTTGATATATGTCTATATGCTATTATGATTATGTTATACATGCATCATGCCGATTTGATGATCTTATAGACAAGGTATCCTCCTTGAACTATGCTAAGGTACTTTTTTTTATTGCGATTTGGTTTAACTAACATAGTATGCCTTGCAGGAGAGAAATTAGATGGCTAGCAAGGTGGTAGACTACATAGAATCTCCCTATGCATGAGATGGGCAGTGTGGTATGGGGCACTCTTATGATTTGGTAGACACATTGAGAAGCCTGAATGAAGAAATAAGGAGTTGCAAAGCAAACAATGACAAAATAACGTAAGCAAAAGAGAAAAAAGCGGAGGTGAATGTGATACTACTTCAGATTTTGATAGAATTGTAGTGATAGGGGCCACTTCGAATCAACCATGGACATGAGGGAAGAACTAATGGGGCATATGGAAGTAGGTATCTTAGTAGAAACAGATTAGATAGATCTGACACGGTCAGAGATGGTAGGTTATTGGACACTTTGGATAGAAGAAGTAATCTACACAGGTACTATTCCAGTTCTGGCTTTGATAGGCGTCATGATCGTTATCATTATCAACCTTACAGGAGGAGTGATAGGGGATACTTTCTAGATGAGTTTAAGAAGGAAAATCCACCTACATTTGATGGAGAGAGGAAGAAATCACAGGATGCAGAAGCATGGTTACTTGGTATGAAGAGATTCTTTCGATTGCATTATTATTCAGAAAACATGAAAGAAAAGATAGCCACTTTCAGTCTCAAAGGTAAAGCAGATATTTGGTGGGAAGATGTGGAGAATGTCAAAGGTATACATGAGGAGGATTTTAATTGGAATGCATTTGAAAGGATATTTGAGAAGAAGCACTTGTCAGATAGGTACTATGATGACAAAGATAAAGAGTTTTATGTTTTGCAGATGGGTTCTATGACATATGATGAGTATACTAGTAGGTTTTGGAGCTATTGAGGTATGTGACTCACCTCAAGGAGGAGAAGGCCAAATTTTAGAGATTCATCAGTGGATTTTCAATTTCATACAAAGACCAGATTGAGTTAAATGAGCCTAAATCATTGGAGGATGCCATCGGAAAGTTGAAACATTGTTATGAGTAGTCGAAGCACAAAGTTGATCCTAAGCATGACTTGAAAAGAAATGAGAAAGCTAAAGGAAAATGGCCAGCAAAGAAAGGAAGACCTAAAGAGGCAAGTGAGAAAGAAAATGAAGTTCCTTACAAGAGGTTCAATACAACTGAGAAGGGATGTGGAGAGCAACAGGCTAGAGGTGGTGGTAGGGAACCATTGTAGTGTTGGAAATGTGGTAAGGATCATCGTAAGAGGGATTCTACGCAATATTAGAGTGGTAGTAGACCCTAGGTCTATAGTGCTCAGGATGTGCATATAGTTGGTGATGTTGGTCATAACATTCCTCATATTTATGCAGTTGTGGACAATAGGTAGGAAAATCATCAGGCATCGATCATTGAGATGTATGGTAAGATTTGTGATCAAGTTGTTTCTATTTTGATTGATCTTGGATATAACTATAGTTATATTCATCTAGACCTGCTAGATAAGTGTGGTTTGAGAAAAGAAGTGCATGCAAAATCTTGGTTGGTAACCATTGGGTGAGAGCTCGTGCATTTGAGTTAAATGGTATACCTACACCAACACACTTGAATTTATTTCCATTGGGATCATATGGTATGATTTTGAGTATGGATTGGCTATACCTCCACATAAGCAAAGTGGATTGCTTTGACAAGGCCAATGAGTGTGTGGATGATAGTGGGGAAAGAGGACTTTGCGAGGAAAGAATAAGACTACATTAGGGAGGATGGTTATCACTATGAAGGATAAGCATAATGTTTGTAGTAAAAATTTCTAGTGATAAAGGTAAGGAGGTTGAGGGTGCAGATATGTTAAGTAGGTACCCAATTTTGCAGCAGTTTGAAGATGTATTTCTTGAGGACATTACAGAGTTTCCACCTCATAGGGAAGTAGACTTTTATATTGAGTTGGTTCCATGGGAATCTCTAGGATCAAAATCACCTTACAGGATGAGAACACCTGACTTGGTTGAGTTAAAGTTGCAGTTGAATGAAATGGTGGACAAGGTGTACATTAGGCTGAGTGTGTCACCTTGGGATGCACTAGTGTTGTTTGTAAAGAAGAAAGATGGTACTATTAGATTATGCATTAAGTACAGGTAGCTGAAAAAGTAATGATCAAGAATAGGTACCCTTTGCCGACGAGTGATGATTTGTTTGATCAGTTGAAGGGAGAAGTAGTGTTCTCTAAGATCGAATTGAGATGGGGATACCATCATATATGCATCAAGGAAGATGATATCTTCTAGACTGCGTTCAGGACTAGGTACGGGAATTATGAGTTTGTTGTTTTTCCATTTGGTTTGACTAATGCTCTAATTACATTTATTTGTTTGATGAATATTGTGTTGTGTTTGTATTTGGACAAGTTTTTTATTGTATCCATTTATGACATACTGGTATATTGTAAAAATGAGGAAGAATACACTGATAATTTAGCAGCAACGTTGATATTTCTAAGAGAGCATTAGTTATATGCTAAACTTAGCAAGTGCAACATCTTTCAGACCGAGGTACATTACTTTGGACATGTGGTATCCAAGGATGTCATAGCAGTAGATCTAGAAAACATAAGGGTTACCATGGAGTGGGAAGCTCCAAAGAATGGGAAGCGTATCCTATCACATCATTGCAGAGGAAAGGTAAGAAGTTAGAATGAACAAAAGAATGTGAGGCTAGTTTTGAGCAGTTGAAGTGGTTGACACGTGCACCAGTGCTAACTAATGTGTATCTAGAAAAGGATTTTGTAATGTGTATAGATGCTTTCAAGAGAGGACTTGGTGGAGTTCTCATGCAAGAAGGACAGGTAGTGTGCTATGAGTCATGAAAAATGAATGAGCATGAGCAAAATTATGCAACGCATGATCTTGAGCTAGTAGTGATTATACATGCATTAAATATGTCGAGAAACTATCTTATGGGTAGGAGGTCTACATTGATGAGTGATCATAGTGGGTTGAGCTATTTGTTTGACCAGTCAAATATAAATGCCAGAAAAGCTAGATGGTTGGCTACCCTTAGTGAGTTTGACTTTGAGATCAGATACATCAAAGAGAAGGAGAACTGGGTTATATATGCTCTTAGCAGGAAGATACAGGTAAATCATATAGAAGTTATGAGCTTTTTTGGGACAAAGTTATAGGATAGGATCTTGCAAACAGGACAACAAGATGACAAATGCATTGAGATTATGCACATGTTACAACAAAGCACAAGTACATGTATAGGTGAAGGTACAGGTACAGGCGATTGAGATACATAATTTTGTCTCAAGGAAGATGGTTTCGTGAGGTTTAGAGACATGATCTATGTGTTGAATTGCAGTGAGCTCAAGAATAATATCTTCATGTAGTTTCACATCAAGACATACTTGGGTCACCCAAGATATCAAAAGACATTAACAATGAAGAAGAAGGAAGTGTCTGAGTTCGCGGCTAGATGTTTTGATTGTCAGCAGGTAAAGGTAGAATGTAAGCATCCATGTGGTTTACTACAACCTATAGTGATTCTGGAATGGAAATTGGAGGTCATTTCCATGGATTCATTACATGTCTTCTGAGAAAAGTAAGGCAACAATATTTTATTATGGCCGTGGTTCACAATTTGAGCAAGGCAGCTCATTTCATTCCAGTGAAGACTACATATTCAGTCAGTGAGGTAGCACAGGTGTTCATCAGAGAGATAGTGAGACTAAACAGTGTTCCAAAGACAATTGTGTTGGACAGGGATGAAAAAGTTCACTTCCAAGTTTTGGAACGAGCTATTTGTAGGTTCGGGTACAAAGTTGGCCTTCAGTACAACTTATCATTCACAGATAGATGGAAAAATAGAGAGGGTCAGCAAGATCTTGGAGGATATGTTAAGGATGTACATGATGCACCAATAGAGGAAATGGGAGGACTATCTTCCATTGCTTGAGTTTGCATACAACACTGGTTATTAGGAGTAATCGATAATGATTCCTTCCAAGGAATTGTATGGGTAGAGTTGTAACACTCCCATCAACTGGAGTGATCGAGTAAACATGGTACTTATTGGATCAGTATGTTAGTAGAGATGTAGTAGGAAATGCAGGTTATAAAGAAGAATATAAGGGAAGCACGGGATAGAAAAAAGAGTTATGTGGATCAGCACAAGGTGGTCAAGAGTTTTAGGTTGGGGAGCATGTGTATTTGCACATCAAGTCCAAGAAAATCTCTTTGAGGATTGGTTCATGTGCCAATTTGGCACCACAATATTATAGGTCTTTGCAGATCCTGGAGAGGATTGGACCAGCTTCATATCGACTTACACTACCTCCAATAGTGAAATTCTATGATTTTTTCCATATTTCATTACTTAAGAAGTATATAAAGGATTCTGGTCATTTTATTGATTGGTCTGTATTGCAAGTGGCGCAAGAAGGAGAGTTCTAGCCAAATCCTTAGTGCATATCATAGCAGAAGCATCTCATGCTCAGGAACAGATCCATAGAGAAAATTAAAGTGCAGTGGATGAACTTTGTCCCTGAAGAAGCTACATGGGAGATGATGGATTAGATGCGGGCCTTGAATCCTTCATAGTTTGCCAGTTGAGGAAAAGCAATTTTGGTTTGATGTTGGTATATCTTTGTCATATGTTTTATTGATGTTATGGTATATGTATATATATTTATATGGATGTAAATTTCACCATAAGCTAAGTTATAAATCTCCAATAAGCGGTCTCGGTGTCATGTTACTATGGTTGTTATATTGTCATGTTTTCATGATGTTAATGTTTTGAGCAGACATTTCATTGTAAATACTGCAACGAGCTAAGTTATAAATCTCCATGGGAAGTATGTTTTCTTTCAGCAGTTTTTTTGAGGTCATGGTGTGGTTTAACACTGAGGATGGTGTTTCCCAAGGGGGAGGGTTCTATAATAGCCCTGGTGAATATTCCATGTAATAAAAGTTAATAAAGACAAAATAATACCATGGTTAAGGGACACTTATTCCAAAATAAATGTTGGGCAAAGATATCCTAGTGGGAATCACAAGATGTGTGTTTTTGGGTATGGAATTTGGCAAAGGAAAAAGCATTAAAAGGAAAAATGGAATTTGTGGCACATTTATTTATAAAAATAATGGAAATTCGGAGAAAAGGGAGGTGAAAGGTCACATGTTTCATATGAGGAAATTTAAGGAAAATAATGGAAAATTAAGAAAATAGAGGCCTCATTAATAAAAATGCTTCCAGGGATCAGTTAGTACCCTTTTGTCAGTTCAAGTTTAGATCTCTCTCATTATTCTCTCTCTGTCACTCTTGGCCACTTAGACTTTTCTTGGAGCACTCTAGCATTGGGGAAAGGAAGGAAGAGCAAGAAAATGGAAAGGAAGGAAAGAAAGGATCAAGGAAGGAATGCATGATTAAGCAGCTTACGTAGGAATACTTGCAGGTAACCTTTGCATGTGTGATTTCCTAGCTGGTTTGGACATGCATCGATTTTCATGTTGGTTTATGGTTCTCTTATTTTCGGTGACATGGTTTTGTCGGGTTATGATAGTGGTTTTCAACCTAGTATTTCCTTTTTTCATATGCCATGGTATGTTGGGATGTTTATCTCAGTTTTGAGCTTTGAATTTCCGAATGGATTTTAGAATCTGGGGCAGAGGTGGTCTCAAGTTTCATTCACAGAGGCCTAGGAATCCCTTGACCAGTTTTGGAAGGATACACAATAAATCTAAGGGAGAATTATCGATTTAGGGCCTAGTGATCTGAGTTGGATTGCAGTAAAACCTGAGAGACTGGTATCAGTGTAGGGCCTAGTGATCGGGGATTGGATTGCAGTAAAGCATGAGAGACAAGGAGATGGAAAATTTCTCAAGGATAGTGATGGATTCCAAATAGCGTTCCGAGTTTGGTTTGGTTGTGATCGAAGCACTGGTTTTGGTGTGATCACGATTTGATGAGCGTGAAGGTGGTTTAACCTCTAGATTCCCTTTTTTCTTCTTGGATTAGTTGTTCTATGAGATCCCACATTCATGCTTGGAATATGGCATGGGGATGATTGATTGAAAGAGAGATTTGGTTCAGCCATGCCTAATGTTGGGTGGTATGTGGAAGTCTTGAACCTAGTTGGATTTTCCTATGATTAATAAAAGCTAAGTTCTATTCATTTCTCACTAGTTTATATGTGGATTTAATGGTTGCCATATCTTTGATGTTTATATGGTTTTATGCTAGTTATAAGCATGGTTATATGATTGGTTGATTTCATGGTTATTTCATGTATTTAGTAGTAATTGTTAAATGGATGGATGCAAGACCTAATTGATGTTATAATAGTTCAATGGAGAAGGTGGTGATCCTTCTGGTTATGTTTCATAAGATACTTCATTCATTAATGCTATATCTTGTATCCTAGTCCTGTAGGTTGCAGTAATGCCAAGTGTTTGAAAGAATTTTAGTGCCGGTTGGGGATGCTCAAGCTCAGTCCCGAGGTTGATTTTTGATTTGTTTATCTTGTCATCATATCTTTGATGGATTATGGAGGTTGTCACAAGTTCTGGGTAGAGGCTGATATTCTAGGCTAGAAAAGTGACTCAAATCTCGAGTATGTTGGCATAGGTCTGCTGAAATGAGTCTAGGGATGCTAGGACATAGGCTTGTGAGGGTGACTTTGGCTTCTGGACACTGTCTTTCCTATAGCATGAGAGTGACCAGGGATTAAAAGGCTTAAAACAATAGTGGGACAAAGGGACAGGATGTCTGAGTGGTTGACATGTCTTTTGGGGGTGTTGTTACTGATGTGGATGGTTTTTTTGTTATGTTTTGTCAATTAAATTTCCTTAAGGTAACAAACAAAGTTGAATCCCTTATAGTGACATCTCGCGTCGCATGTTTACCATGGCTGGTCGATTGGTTGGGTGGACCTGGGAGGAGGGGGTGTTACACTTGGTTGGATTTTGCATATGTTAATAAGAGTTCTTTCCTCTTTTATTTTATGACTAAATGTACTTGATGTGATGTGGATTTGATAGTTTTTTTTATCATTTTTATTATGTTGGTTATAAGCATGGTTTTATGGGAGATTCTAGTTATGGCTCTTATCATGTTTTGATTGGTAAATGATTGGTTATTGAGTGGATGACCTAATAAATTTTATTGTAGCTATTGTGAGAGGGTATTAGTCCTTCTTGATGTTTTTCATATAAGTATAAAACCCCTATGTTTAAATATGTATTCATGACCTGTAGATTACATGTTCACAATTTGTTTGACAAAATGTATGTCATGGTTAGGCTTGGATAGGTCAATTTATTGATTAAGTTTTGCATTAATGGATTTTTTCTTGTGTCATTCATCATTCTAGAAAGTTCTATCAAGTTCGGGGAAGAGGTCTTGAGACTAGCCCCAGAAATGTGGCTCAGATTTCAGGGTTGCATGCTCAGAATTGGGAAATCTAGAGTGGAGTCACTAGGAGGCAGGGTTATCCATGGGATTGGAGGGTCACATCCACTAGCTTGCCTTGTTATTAAAGTGTCTGGGAGTCTAGATCACTAAAAATTAAAGTTAGCTCTGGGTTTGGGAACTTGGAGTGGTTTTTTAGCTCCTGTGGGTCCTGTAGCTCCTTTGGAAGGTCAGAAAGGTTTCATTTTGTCGACTCCATTTCCTTAATATGATCTAGAAGTTCAATTCATGTCATGGTAGCCATCAACACATATTTACCCTAGTAGGTCCGTGAAAGTGGGTAGATATGGGAGGGGTGGTTACAAATTTCTATTAGAGAATGGTTCAATACTTGGAATGAATGGGAATGATGTGTTTTTCACTCATGCATATCAGTTTTCTATGTGGTTGTTATGCATGCATTGTCATGGTTATGGTTGTCATGCATGAGGTCATGGCATGCAGTTGGTATTGTCATGCATGACGTCAGTATAATGATATGGTTATGTATATACATGTATTTTCTTAATATGGATTGATTTGCAAACGAGATAGCCTCCCCTAAGCTTCATTGAGGTATGTTGATTATGTATATATTTTGGTTTAGCTGACATGGTATACTTGTAGGAAGTAGAAGATCAAAGATGACTAGAAAAATGGTGGATATAATTCATGAGAATCCTCTTACAAATTAGATGAGCAACATGGTGATGCGTACTGTCCTGACATAGAATATACTTTGAGAAGTTTAAAGGTAGAGACAAGAATTTGAAAAGATGATAATGATAGGATCATTCAGTCACAAGAGAGTCTTTCCAAGGCATAGGAGAAACAAGTAGAGCTCAATGCATTCATCCTTTTGAACTTGTCAAATTTGCAAAGAAATGGATAATTGTGAATCTGCTATGGATAGGAGGACATGACTAATGGGGCATATAGTAGAAGGTCTCATGGTGGGAATAAGATGGATAGGGATGACATGATCATAGATGGAAGTTTCTTCGACACACATGATAGGATAGGCCATGGACATGGGTTCTACTCTAGTTCTAGTTCAAACAAGTATCATGATCAACATCACTATCATTCTTACAGGAGGAGTGATAAGGGGTATTTTCCAGATGAGTTCAAGAAAGACATTCCACCTACATTTGATGGAGAGTTGAAAAAATCGGAAGATGCAGAGGCATGGTTAAATGGGATGAAGAAATTATTTGAGTTGCATGACTACAGAGAGAACATGAAGGCCGGGATAGCTATTTTTAGTCTCAAAGGGAAAACATACATTTGGTGGGAAGATGTGAAGCATCTTAGAGACATCAGGATAAAAGAGTTGAGTTGGCATGAATTGAAGAGACTTTTTAGGAAGAAGTATTTGTCATAAAGGTACTATGATGGAAAGGCCCAAGATTTCTATGAGCTAAAGATTGGATTGATGACATATGAGGAGTACATAACTACGCTCTTGGATTTATTGAGGTATGTACCATATCTTAAGGATGAGAAGGAAACATTTCAAATATTTTTTAGTGGATTATCATTATCATTTAAGGATTGGATTGAGTGTGATGAGCCTCAATCACTAGACGACGTCATTGGGAAGATGAACCACTGTTATGAGAAATCAAAGTGTAAGACAAAATCTAAGTAAGGTTGGATAGGGAATGATAAGATCAAAATTAAATGGAATCCAAATTGAACAAGACCTCAAGATTCAGGTGAGAAAGAGAATGTTGTTCCTTTCCAGAAGTTTAATGTAGTTAAAAATGGACATGGGTCTCATCCTGGAGAGAAAAAAAACTTAGGTGATTGTAGGAGATAGTTTCAGTCTTGGATATGTCTCAAGGAGCATCTCAAGAAGTATTTTCCATCATATCAGGGTGGTAGGCCTCAAGTATACAATTCTCAAGAGGCAAAGACTATTGGAGATGTTGGACAGATCATTCCTCAAATCTATGTAGTATTGGATAATAGGTAGGCATATCACCAGGAATCTATTATCGGGATGGATGACAATATTTGTGATCAAGTTGTTTCGATTTTGATTGAACCTGGATCTAATTATAGTTATGTTAATCGTAACCTAGTGGATAAGTGTGGTTTGAGAAAAGAAGTGCATGCAGAGTCTTGGTTAGTGTAGTTGGCTACAAGTATTAAGAAAATATTTCATTGTTGGGTAAGATCTTGTGCATTTGAGTTGAATGGTATGCCTACATTAACGCATCTAAATATACTTCCATTGGGATCATACAACATGCTTCTAGCATTGGATTGGTTATATTTTGATAAGACTAAGGTGGATTTTTATGAAAAATCTATTGAGTGCTTAGGTGACAATGGAGAATAATCTTATAGGGTAATAAGAAGGAAACATCCATTAGAACAATTACATCTATGTAATTAAATCACAATCACAGGAAAGGTTTTATATTATTTTCAATGCACATATATAGTGATAAGGTAAGGATTTTGAGGGTGAAAAAGTCTTGATAAGGTATAAATTTTTACAACATTTTTAGGATGTATATCCAACATATATTTTAGAGTTTCTACTTCACAGGGAAGTGGACTTTTCTATTGAGTTGGTACTAGGGACAATACCAACATCAAAGGCAACATAAATGATTAGCACACCAGAGTTAGTGGAATTGAAGTTGTAGTTGAAGGAAATGCTTGACAAGGGATACATCTGGCCAAGTTTATTGTCGTGGGGTGAGCCATTGTTCTATGTGAAGAAGAAGGATGGTACTCTCAGGTTGCGTATTGATTACATGTAACTGAACAAGGTAACCATCAAGAAAACGTATTCTTTATTGAGCATCAATGATTTGTTTGATTAGTTGAAGGGAGAAACAATGTTCTCGAAGATTGATTTGAGATTAGAAAAGATTGATTTGAGATTAGAATACCATTATGTACATATTAAAGAATAACACATCTACAAGTTTTCTTTCCAGACTAGGTATGGGAATTACGAGTTTGTTGTGGTTCCATTTGGTTTGACTAATACTATAGCTACTTTCATGTGTTTGATGAATAGTGTGTTTCCACTTATCTATACAAGTTTGTGATTGTATTCATTGATGATATATTGATATATTCTAAGAATGAGGAAGAGCATGTCGAACACTTAGCAAGAGTATTAAGATTGCTAAGAGAGCATCAATTCTATGCCAATTTTAGTAAATGAAATTTCTTTCAGATAGAGGTACATTACTTGAGACATTTTATTTTCAAGGAAGGAATAGCAGTGGATCTAGAAAATATCAAAGCTATCATGGAATGTGGAACTCCTAGGAATGTGGATGAATTCACATTATTCACGGGGTTAGCAAGTTACTACAGGAAGTTCATCAGGAACTTCTCATATATTTCCTATCCTATTACGTCAACACAGAGGAAAGGAAAGAAATTTGAATGGAAAAAGGAATATGCAGCTAGTTTTATGGAGTTGAAGCAGTTGTTCACAAATTCTTTGGTTCTCAAGATTGCATATCGAGATAAAGAGTTCATAGTGTACAGAGGGTTTTGATGTAGGAAGGATAGAGGTATGCTATGAATCTAGTAAAATGAATGAGCATGAGAAGAAATATGTGACTCATGATCTTGAGTTGGAAGTGATCATTCATGCATTAAATATGTGGCAACACTATCTTCTTGGCAAGAGGTTTGTGTTGATGAGAGATTAGAGTGGGATGAGGTATTTGTTTGACCAAAAAAATCTAAATTCCAAGAAATCTATATGGATGGCCACACTCAGTGAGTTTGACTTCGATACTAGACACATTAAGGGAAATGAGAACAGGGCTATAGATGCCCTTAGTGTAAGAGTGAAGGTAAATAATATAGAAACTATGAGCTCATATGGGACAGATTTATAGGATTAGATCTTAGAGGAAAGACAAGAGGATGATAGGTACAGGGAGATTAGGCATAAGTTACAATAGTAGAGTACATGTTCCAGGTGGATATTGGTGGCCACCTGCCAATTCCACTTGGACTCCCGCCTTGGTTTCTTTCAGCTTTTCAGTTTCCTTAATTGTAGCACAGTTTACTATTTTTAGTAGTTTTTCAGGTCCTGAACTTTCGGATCCATTTTCAGGCCCTAAACGATGTTTTTTGGGAAAACTGGGAATAACATGGGTCCATGGATGGATGTTGTTCTTCTCAAAGTTTTAGTTCTGAGATAGATATTTCTAACGAGATATTGTGTGCATTAAACGAAGATCGTATGCCAAAGTTATGACCCTAGGAAGTTGATGTACCAATTTGCCCAAACGGGGCGCACAGTTTGGCGTTTCAACTTCTAGGGTTAGGTTTTTGGATGTTTAGGATTTTCCATTGTTTCTCAACAATAAATAGGCCTTTGAGCCTCATTGTAACATAGTTCAGAGGCATGTAGCCACCACATCTCTTCTTAGAGATAAACTACCATCACCCTAGCTGGTTTATTTCTATTTCTATTTGTAAGCATATTTTAGTATTTTACATTAATGAAATGAAGTATTATTTCTTCTGCATCTCTGTGTTTATGTTTATCTTTATAATTTGTTGCATTCCTATTTAAATCCAGATCAATGCTATCAGAGTAGTCTGTTATTTTTTCTGTGCATGTCCCCAACGAGTTCAAGATATAAGGAGTTAGGGCTTGAACTGGTCGAACCTTTGCAAGGCTAGCCTAACAAATCCCGACGGCCTCCCATGGTGGATGAAAAGAAAGATGAGGGGACAAGATAAACTATCAAAATCTCGCTCAAAGAATCCCTCGAGCGACAAAGGAACGCGATGATGGACAACTTTTCCCAGATCCTTCAGTGGCTACCCAGGGCAATGCATCGGCTTCCAAAAACTACTTTGGAAGCACCACACCATTTAAGGTACAAGTTAATTTCGAAATCCCCATATTCGAGGGTCAGATAGATGCAGATGCCGTTGATAAATTGTCAAATCTACTAGAGGGTTATTTTTTTGTTCATTATTTTTCCAGTCGGGAAAATATTATTTTGGCTCTTCTCAAAGTAGCTCCCCACGTCAATGACTAGAGGGAAACCTATTGTGAGTAGAAGGATGAAAGTACATGCTCACTATTTTCAATCGCACCCACTTGGAATTAATTCTGGGATGCTATCAAGGAGCAGTACTACCCTGTTGGAAGATATGAGGATAAAAAAGAATACATAAAGTGGACAACAGTGTGGTGGGGAAGGGACCAAGACGTGTCAGAACTTACCAATATTTTCCATACCTTTTGCACAAAGTTTGGTATCAAGGATTCAGACCAGCATTTGGTAATAAAATACCATGGGTTCCTACACAAGTACATCCAGGAAGAAATATAATTCCTCAACATTTCCTCGCTCGGCATGTCATACCGATATGTCGTCAAGGTCGAGCAAAAATTTAAACAAAATAAGCGAGATTTTGGATCTACGAATCTGAAGCAAGGGAAAGGTGCCCCCAAACCACAAAACAAAGGACAAAGCCAAGGCGGGGCAGCCCAAGACAACCCGCCAAAGCTGAAAGCAAAGAATAGTGCCACGAAGCCGAAAAAGGACAAGCGAAAGTGGTGTGAGTTCCATAAGAGCTCCAATCACAACACAAGTGAGTTTTGGGCCAAGCAGTCACTAGTGGCCGAGCTAAAGGTTTCAGAATCAGATGCATGTTCCAACTCTGAGTATGAGCCAAACAAGGGGAATGACAAAGGGAAGCAGATTATTGATGCGGAGGCCAACACCACCATTGCCACCATGAAGATCCAGAATGAGGAACGAATATCCAGAGGAGGAGTGTCTCTTCCACTTCCAAATGTGGGTAAAGGGCTCCCCACTACAGTTTATTGTCGACAACAGGATCCAAGAAAACCTCATTTCGGTGGAGGTCACGAAGCGCCTGGGTTTACCGATCACAACACATCCACAACTGTACACCATCAAGTGGCTTCACCAAGGACGTGATCTTCACATGAGCCAGTAGTGTTGCCTTCCATACAACATAAAGCCCTTCACAAATGAGGTATTGTGTGACATTTCTTCCCTTGAAGTTTGTGATGTATTATTAGGACAA
Source organism: Pinus tabuliformis (assembly GCA_031772625.1). Classification (NCBI taxonomy): domain Eukaryota; kingdom Viridiplantae; phylum Streptophyta; class Pinopsida; order Pinales; family Pinaceae; genus Pinus; species Pinus tabuliformis. Next base: position 1,000,064,718 of record CM062816.1, read on the forward strand.
CCATACTTTTGGAAGTGACATGCTGTGTATGAATCAAGGCCCCATGCTGTTATTGTTACTTTGGGAAATAGGTTGTACATGATACCGAAGGTAGCACCTGTTAGCTCTGCTACAAATTTTGAACAGTTGAGGGCCAATAATAGGTTGGGCAATGGTTATTTCAGTTGCAAGGGAGTTCGCAACGTTTCTTTTAGGCTTCTTCCCCTTCACTTTCGCTTATCCTCACATCCTCTGCTATCTGGTTTTTTTCTTCATTCCCCTACAAACTTCTTCTTTCCCTGCTAGCCTTGTTTTCTTGCAAAACCATGTTTACACGCTTTAATTCTCCATTCCTCTGTTTCAGTTAAAATTGCTCTATAAACTCTGCATAACCCTTGTTTACTTAAGCTCCTGGGTAGTTTTTTGTTTTAACACTTAAACCCACTGTTTCTATTTTAACACTATAAAAATCACATAAACCAGGTTTATTTAGCTCGGGCACTTAACACATGACCTGAGCATATAACTAGGCCCTCTCATATAACCCCCTGTTTGGATCTCCATCGTTGACCGCATCTAATCTAACGGTCTCCATGTTCTTCGCCCTCACATTAACTATCGTGCATCTTCCCCTCCATCTGACCATCCTTTGCCAGATCAATGACAGTCGCTTCCCCCGCTCGCGCAACCTGCACACCCGTTAACCCATGGGGGAGGTGGTTTCGAGCGGCCACGTGGCGTATTTGTATTGCATCGTTGCCCGTTATACAGAAACTGCCATTGGTCGATAAGCGGTGCGGGGAAAACCACCCACCGCGCAAAACTGTCGTTCTGTACGATCCCCTGGCTGTTAACCTGTGAGCTCCTTCTGATAGCGATCACCGTCAGATCTGCCACGTCCAGATCCGACGGCCCTCATTGCATGTTCTTTGTTACCTCCCGATAACTCCTCCCATGCGATCTCCACCATCCGATTATTTAATCTAATGGCTAATGTTTATTCACCCTCTGCTCATGCTTCCGCCGTGATTTTTAAACTCCTTTGACTGTCTGGAGCTCCCAATGGAAAACAATGATCTACCTGCTCTATGCAAAATTAAAGCCGCAACTATTGTGTTCAATGTAGTGTACATCCGAAGGACAAACAAGATGACCTTGAGCAGTGAAGAGCATTTATCAGGCATGGAATTTAATCCATAATTCACTCCAGCTGCCAAAGAAGGACATCAGACTATCTAAAAAGGCCGATTTGTCCATTAAAACACTCAGAATTACAACAAAGACCCATTTCAGATTGTAAATGTGGTTGGTGGTCAGTTATGACCCCTCCACGCATAGCCTAGCAGAGCAATTTTGTAAACAGACTCTATATATATCCAGAAGATAGAATGTAACAAGTTGATGAGTGTTATTTTGCTGTAAGGTTCAACTTCTGGAGATTGTAACTACAATGATAACTGCAGTGTCTGGTCTTCATTTTCAGCTAATGCAAGCTTCTTTTGTTGTTAATTGCTCATTGTCCACTTCTTCTTCTTGTTTCGGGCTGTGCCTGTTTTGCATTTATTCATTTGCTGTTAATGTTTAGCATTAGAGGGGCTGTCATCCCACCTCTGTGTTAGGATTTAGCATGTATCATTGAATTTGTTTGCAGGTTTTTGTTGTTTTAATGCCAGAGAGCTGTCATGTTGTCTGTGTATTAGAAAACAGATTTACAAACCTTTTAACTGGTTGCAGCTGGCCATCATAGGGTCCTGTGTATCTGCTGGTGTGGTCAGTCTTCTCCATCATCACATTTTCTTAAAAAATGAGAGTAATTGGTGGTTAAAAGCCTTGTAGTCTGGGGGTGTTCACCCATGTTTGGGGTCAAGCACAGTAGAAGTGGTTATCTGGCTTGAATATGGAGCATTTGTTTCATTCATCCACCAATTTTCCAACTTTTTGTTCAGTTTTTAATGTTCCCCAGCATCTCTAATATATAACCTAGGAGAGTTTCTTGGGGTGATAACATTAATTAGCACCATTGCCGGGGAGAGGAGAATCGAAGCTCAACTTCCCTGGGAGAACAACACAGCTTCAAGCTTTGATGATAGACAAGGTTTGAACACAGTTTCTGGTTGTAATCATCTATCGGGCGACTCCATTGGAGGAAGACCATCATTTGGCAACTCCACATTGCAGTTCTGGCACAGTTGGTGAGGCATGCTCGCAGAAATCCTTAGAAACCATCAACTGAACCATTGCCTGATCCTGAGAAGATTGGTCAGCAGAAGAAAATATCGCAGTAAGGAGCATCTGGGTCAAGTAAGCCTTAAAGAATTTTTATGTATCTCTATCAGTGTAGAAATACCTTTAGAGATTCATTTAGCTCCTTAGTCAATCATTTCCCTTTTAGTCCTTAGTTGAAAAAAGCATATGTGTTGTCCATCATATTCCTCTATTTCTGTCATTCTTTTCATTGATTCATTCCACCTAGTCCACCAGTATTCCTCTCATATACCTCAGTCATGGCAGGCCAGAAAGCTCCTACAAAGATAGAAAGAATAGTTTATGCTAGGTATGGACCCTTAGTCTTGCCTACCCCTTTGAATGCCATGCCTGCAGGAGATTATCAAGAATTCATGCCAAAGTTTACTAGTTCAGAAGAAATATCAGTTGAAGAGCACCTCGAGTCCTTTTATAGCTATGCGGATAACTTGGATATCAATGAAGAGGATGTCTGGATGAGGGTTTTTGTCCAAAGCCTAGATGGGGAGGCTAGAAAATGGTTTAGAAATTTACCCCCTAGGTCTAATGCAGATATTGAGGCCATAGATGATGTATTCTTAAAGCACTAGGGAAATAATAAAGATCTACTCTTTTATCATGAAGAATTTGGGAACTCGCAGAGAGAAGATGGTGAGCTGCTGTCTGATTTCAACAAAAGATTCAACCTGATGTACAGTAGAATGCCAGCTGAAGTAAGACCCACCCCTGCTTCTGCCATGATTATTTATTCTAATGCCTTCGATTCTCAATTCTGCTTGCTTTTAAGAGAAATGAGATGCACTTCCTTGGCTGATTTGCAAACTGTAGCCTTTGAAGTAGAATCGAACATCATTACTGCAGAAAATCTCGAAGCTGATGCTGAAAATAGAAGATAGAGAGGAGAATCTTCATCATCCTATGATTCTGAAGTAGATAAATTGGCTAGGATGATTGAATTTTTGGCCTTTGAAGTTTCCAAGCTAAAGGCTGAGTAGCATTTTTAAGAAGAAAGAGCTCATTGTTCTTTTTCTCTTCCAACTCCAAATCCTTATAGAGGAGCACATGAGCATTTGCAGATTTTGTAGAGAAATAAAATTACAAATGAAGATAAAGGGGTCAAGATCCTTTTACAAAATATAGTCATGGAATAAGTGCAGCATGATGAGGAGGTCTATGTTTTGGAAGGTTCTCCTTTCCTAACGAGGGCTGCTTATGAGAAAGCAATATCCAGAGGCACTGTTGGTCAGTTTGTTGTAGCTACAGAACAACAAGCTTTTTAGTAGGAGCAATCAGCAGCTGGTCCCTTCATCCTCCAAGAATCTGTGCTCGAAGCTAGCTCATCTTCACATGGATGTGCAGATCTGCCAATTTTCCAGCTTGCTTTTGTCCCCAATCCAGTGATTAAAGAGGGAGAAGTAAGCTCCCCATCATCTTTTGTCCCTCTTTCTGCTCAAAAAACAATCCTGCAAAGTTTCCACTTAAACACTGAGGCAAAACATAATTCAATGCTCAAGGCTGAAGATGATCATCTCAGTCTTGATATTTTGAAACCTGCTCAAGTGGCCTTCACTCAGATTCAAATGGTAGGTTATCAGATGACAGAGGAAGAAGATGCACAGTCTTGGAATTCCTACCTGGATGAGGATTGTTCAAACAAAGATTCAGGAGCAGATGATGTCTCCATGTCCCCTACACAAGAAATTGATGGTTCATCATTCATATTAGTTATGCAGACCATACATGACACAGAAATGTGCATAGCAGCCATGATGATTCAGCAGGTGTACTAAGGTTCTTGTGAAGAACATCCAAGGAGGAAAATACACAAAAGGGAGATGAAGTTTGATCCATATCTTCCTATCAAACTCAAATGTCCTAAACTGTTTGAGGTAGAGGATCAAATAAATCCTGTCTTACTGATCTATGATGAACCGGATGATAGGCACCAATTTTAATGGCTCAACAGATGGGCAGTTTTTGAAGTTTAAGTTTTCAGGTCTTAATGATTGTCAGCTTTTTCTTTTACAAGTTTTAGTGTAGACCTAGTTTGACTCCATGCCCAATGGATACTAGGCAAATGTTTTTAAAACTAGTTTTGTATGAAGGCATTGGTCTGCAGTTCTTGAGACCTCACAGGGAGGATCTCATCCCCAGAAGGAGCCAGTGTTAGCTTTGCTACAAATTTTGAACAGTTAAGGGTCAATAACAGGTTGGGCAATGCTGATTTCAATTGCAAGGGAGTTCGCAACGTTTCTTTTAGGCTTCTTCCCCTTCACTTTCGCTTATCCTCACATCCTCTGATATCTGTGTCTTTTCTTCATTCCCCTACAAACTTCTTCTTTCCCCTCTAGCCCTATTTTCTTGCAAAACCTCGTTTACACGCTTTAATTCTCCATTCCTCTGTTTCTGCTAAAATTGCTCTATAAACTCTGCATAACCCTTGTTTACTTAAGCTCCTGCGTGGTTTTTTGTTTTAACATTTAAGCCCACTATTTCTATTTTAACACTATAAAACTTGCATAAACCAGGTTTATTTAGCTCGGGCGCTTAACACATGACCTGAGCATATAACCTGGCCCTCTCATATAACCCCCCGTTTGGATCTCCACCGTTGATCGCATCTGATCTAACGGTCTCCACGTTCTCCGCCCGCACATTAACTATCGTGCATCTTCCTCTCCATCTGACCATCCATCGCCAAATCGACGACAGTCGCTTCCCCCGATCACGCAACCTGCGCACCCATTAACTCGCGAGGGTGGTGGTTTCGGGCAGCCATGTGCTGTATTTGTATTGGATCACTACCCATTATTCGAAAACCACCGTTGGTCGATAATTGGTGCGGGGAAAACCACCCGCTGCGCAAAACCGTTGTTCTGTACGATCCCCTGGCTATTAACCTATGCGCACCTTCTGATAGTGATCACCATCAGATTTGCTATGTCCAGATCTGACAACCCTCGTTGCATCTTCTTTGTCACCTCCCAATAAATCCTCCCGTGTGATCTCCGCCATCTGATTATTTAATATAACGACTAATGTTTATTTGCCTTCTGCTCATGCTTCCGTTGTGATTTTTAAACTCCTTTGACTGTCTGGAGCTCCCGATGGACACCAATGATCTACCTATTCCCTACACAATTAAAGCTGCAACTACTATGTTCAATGCAGTGTACACCTGAAGGACAAACAGGACGACCTCGAGCAGTGAAGAGCATTTATCAGGCATGGAATTTAATCCATAATTCACTCCAGCTGCCAGAGAAGGACATCATACTATCTAAAAAGGCCAATTTGTCCATTAAAACACTTAGAATTGTAGCAGAGACCCTTTCAGATTTTGAATGTGGTTGGTGGTCAGTTATGACGCCTCCACGCATAGCCTAGCAGAGAAATTTTGTAAACATACTCTATATATATCTAGAAGTAACAGGTTGACGAGTGTTATTTTGCTGTAAGGTTCAACTTCTGGAGATTGTAACTGTTGTGATATCTGCAGCGTCTAGTCTTCATTTTCAGCTAATGCAAGCTTCTTTTGTTGTTAATTGCTCACTGTCCACTTCTTCTTCTTGTTCCGGGTTGTGCCTGTTTTGCATTTATTCATGTGCTGTTAATGTTTAGCATTAGAGGGGCTGTCATCCCACCTCTGTGTTAGGATTTAGCATGTATCATTGAATTTGTTTGCAGGTTTTTGTTGTTTTAATGCCAGAGAGCTATCATCTTGTCTGTGTATTAGAAAACAGGTTTACAGACCTTTTAAATGGTTGCAGCCAGCCATCACAGGGTCCTGTGCATCTGCTGGTGTGGTCAGTCTTCTCCATCATCACATTTTCTTAAAAACTATGAGTAATTGGTGGTTAAAAGCCTTGTAGTCTTGGGGTTTTCACCCATGTCTGGGGTCAAGCACAGTAGAAGTGGTTATCTGGCTTGAATATGTAGCATTTGTTTCATTCATCCACCAATTTTCCAACCTTTTGTTGAGTTTGTAATGTTCCCGAGAATCTCTGATATAAAGCCTAGTTGAGTTTCTTGGGGTGATAACAGTACCACCTACCGCCATCTCTTTGGTTACTGCAAAAGAATGCAATGAGCTCATTTCCAAAACTAGGAAATTTTTTTTGCTGATGATACACCCTCAAGGAAAGAAGAAGATGGTGGCCACGATCTCTAGACAGGGCCCCTCTGCATGACAACTACATATGGACAAGGTCGTGGAGGAGTATGAAGACATCTTTGCCTGCCCCACAGGGGTTCCTCTACACTGTCAGGTCAAGCAATCCATCTATCTGACCCTAGTTGCACTGCTGCCCAATGGACCAATCTATTGGTGCCCCATTCTAGAGAATGATAAAATTAAGAGGCAGATTCAGGAGCTATTGCAACAAGGTCACATATGTCCAAGTTCATCGCCCTGTGGGAGCCTGATCATGTTGGTATAGAAGAAGGATGGGACTTGGAGACTTTGTATTAACTATCTGGCGCTAAACAAGATCACTGTTAGTAACAGGTACCTGATCCCATGGATTGATGACCTCCTCGACAAACTAAAGGGGGTGAAATATTTTAGCAACATCGATTTGAAGTTAGGATATTCAAAGCCAAGGAGGGCCTTTTCGAATGGTTGGTTATGCCTTTCAGATTGATGAATGCTCCTATTAAAGAAGGGAAACACCAATAATGTTTAAAATTGCCTCAATCGACCACCGATCATGGCATTAACCACCGTGCTCAACTCTTGTGGGGATGAGACTTCTGATTGGCCACTTCTCTACAAAAGCAACCTAGAATTTGGCCACACATACTAGAGACCCTTGGAGGGTCAGCATGTTCCAGATTTTCACCTCAAGGATGCCCTATTATACCACTTGGATCACCTTTATGTTCCTTCAAGTGAGTGTGCCAAGATGATTTGTGAAGCACATTATAGCCAGGCTGCTGGACATTTCTAGGTCGAGAAAATGGTGGCAATACGACATAATTATTTCTATTTGCCGAATCCTCGACAAGATGTCAGGAAGTACATCAGATCATGAACTTCCTACGCCATTGCCAAATCGACCATAAAGAAGCAAGACCTCTATACCCCGCTGCCTACCCCTAGTCGACCTTGAGAATCCATTTCCATGGATTACATGTGAGGCCTTCCTTCCACTAAGCATGGGAACGACTATGTTTTTGTGGTCATCAATAGGTTCTTGAAGATGGCCATTATGGTGGCCTGCAAGAAGAATATCATAACAGAAGCCGCTACTAAACTCTTCTTTCAACGAGTGTGGGTACACTTTGGGATCCCATAGTCTATCATCTTAGATTGGGATAGCATGTTCCTCAGTACATTCTGGTCTAGTCTTTGGTCGATGCTGGACATAAAACTCACTAATTCCATGGCCTTCCATCCTCGAACTGAGTCAACAGTATGATCGTACACATTCTGTGCATGTACAACTCAAAGCATCCACACACATGGGACGACAGCCTCCCCTATGTTAAGAATAACTAAAACTAGGCTCTCCATAGCTCGACTAGCCATAACCCTTTTCAGGTGGGCTTGGGATTCCGTCCACTATGTCCCATTGACGTGGCCATGCCATTTGTAGCTACTCATGCAGATTCAACTCATGTCCAGTCCGAAACGGATAAGGAAAATAGCTTCATTGAGCACATCCAACATATTCGACAACAGGTCCATGACATTATGGAGAAATCAAATTCCAAGTACAAGAAACGACATGATCAACATTGGGTGCCACACAAGTTTCAGGTGAGCAACAAAGTTTGGTTGCATTTGCAAAAGGAATGCCTTACTGGAGCCTATCAGAAATACAGACCACTCCAATATGGTCCTTACACCATTACCAAGGCTGTGGGAGACAATGCACTTGATCTCAACATTCCCCCATTCCTTGGCCTGCACCCAGTGTTCAATGTGGACCTCCTTCGGCCATACTTTCCACCATTACTAGATACATCCGACATTGCAGAACAAATCACACCCACAGAGTTAAATCCAGATTGCATGGAACAAGCTGCAATTGATCGAATCATGGACACACGAATCAAGCACACTCACCAATAGAATATTCAACTGTATCGAGTTGTCAAAGCAGGCCAGCTCCTTCACTAGGGCAAGTGGCTCACCAGAGACTAAGTTCACAAGAAGTTTCCTCATCTCATGGAGGAACTCAATGCAATGGGGACCATTGCTTCCTAAGGGGGGAGGAATGATCTAGGTGGATATTGGTGGCCACCCGCCAGGTCCACTTGGACCCCCACCATTGTTTCTTTCAACTTTTCAATTTCCTTAATTATAGCATAGTTTACTAATTTTAACAATTTTTTGGGTCTTGAACTTCTGGAGCCGTTTTGAGCCCCTAAACAATGTTTTTTGGAAAACCTGGGAACAACATGTGTCCATCGACCAATGCTTCTCTTCCCAAAGTTGTATTTTTCAGATAGATCTTTCTAACAAGATATTTTTCACATCAAACAAAGATCGTATGCCAAAGTTATGACCCTGGGAAGTTGATGTACCAATTTACCTAAACGGGGCCCACAGTTTGGCATTTCATCTTCTAGGGTTAAGTTTTTGGATGTTTATGGTTTTCCATTATTTCTCAACAATAAATAGTCCTTCAAGCCTCATTGTAACAAAGTTCAGAGGCATGTAGCTACCACATCTCTTCTCAGAGATAAGCTACCATCACCTTAGCCAGTTTATTTCCATTTATGTTTGTAAGCATATTTCAGTATTTTACATTAATGAAATGAAGTATTCTTTCCACTGCATCTTTGTGTTTATGGTTATCTCTATAATTTTTTGTGTTCCTGTTTAAATCCGGATCAGTACAGGTGATCAGGATATGGATTATCATCTCACGGGAGATGGTTTGGTGAGATTGAGGGACATGATCTATGTGCCGAAAAATAGTGAACTCAAGAAGCTTATCTTGAGGTAATTTCATGCTAAGCCCTATTCAGGTCACTCGAGATATAAAAAGACATTCACAATGGTTAAGGAGTTATAGTACTTGCCAAATATGAAGAAAGAGGTAGATAAGTTCGTTGCGAGGTGTTTGTATTAGCAACAGGTAAAAGTAGAGTGTAAGAATCGAGGTGGTCTACTACAGTTGATTCTGATTCCATAGTGGAAATGGGAGGTCACTTCCATGGACTTCATTATAGGTTTTCCAAGTAAATCTAGACAACATGACTCCATCATGGCCGTGGTTGATAGGTTGACTAATGTAGATCACATGATAGCGGCTACGTCTAGTTATTCAGCTAGTGAGGTAACATAGGTCTTCATTAGGGAGATAGTGAGATTGCATGGTATTATTAAGAAGATTTGTATCTGATAGAGATGCCAAGTTCAATTCCATATTTTGGATGGATTTTTTTATAAGTTGGGTATAGACTTTGCCTTTAGTAGAACTTATGATCTGCAAAGAGATGGAAAGATAGAGAGAGTCAACATGATTTTGGAGGACATGTCGAGAATGCACATTATGCACCAACAGAGGAAGTGGGAAGAGTATCTACCACTGGTGAAGTATTCTTGCAACAATGGGTACCAAGATTCACAAAGGATGAGTCCATTTGAGGCACTTTATCAGTGGAGTTGCAATACTCCCATCAGCTAGAGTGATTCGAAACAGGGTGTTTGTAGGACCAAACATGTTGGAAAATATGGAAACAAAAATGTAGGTTATAAAGAAGAATATAAAGTCAGTACAAGATATATATAAGAGTTATGTAGATTGGCACAAGGAATTTAAGGAGATTTAGGTTGGGGAACATGTGTACTTGTGCATCAAGCCTAAGAAGAGCTCCTTGCGATTTGGGTCATGTGTGAAGTTGGCACCTCAGTATTGCGAGCCTTTCAAGATCCTTGGGAGGATTGGACCGATGGCCTATAGACTTGCAATACTTCCAACAACGAAATTCCATGATGTTTTCCTTATTTCATTGCTTAAAAGATATGTAAATAATGTTGATCATGTGATTGATTGGTGTGTATTACATGTGGAGCCAGAAGGAGAATTCCATTTGCAACCTCAATGCATTTTACAACAAAAAAAACTCATGCTTCGAAACTGAGCAATAGATAAAGTTAAAGTTAATTGGAATCACTTTGGGCCCGATGAAGCTACATGGGCGATGGATGATCAGATGTAGGATATGGGTTGAGGGAAAGGATTTTTGGAATATGTTTACATTTATGTATGGTTGTTATTGTAAACACTGAAACGAGTTGTGTTATAAAGCTCCAATAAATGGTATGGTTTTTATGTTGTCATGTTTATCATGTGGGTTTGTTTTTCAGCAAGATTTTCATTGTAAATAATGCATCGAGCTAATTTATAAAACTCCATGGGAAGCATGTTTTGGTTTACATTGGTTTTGCTTGTTGTAGGTGTCATAGAACAATAAGGATGATGTTCCCCTAAGGGGGAGGGGTCTGTAACAACTCTGAATTAAAAGTTCATGTAATAAAATTAGTAAAGGAAAAATAATACTAACATCATGGGACACACATTCCAAGTTGAATATTTGAAAACAAACCTAGTGCGTGTTCATTTGGTTTATTAGGGCTAGGGAAATCGACAAAGGAATTGAAAAGGAAAAGTGGCATTAATTGACATTTATTTATGAAAATAAAGAAAATTAGGAGAAAAGGAAGATGAAAGGTCATATGTTTCATGCGAGGAGGAAATCGAAGGAAAATTAGAGGAAATTGAAGAAAATAGAGGCCTCAATAATAAAATGGATTCTTAGGATTAGTTCATAGCTTTTGTCAGTTTAGTTTTGGAGCTCTCTCTTTATTCTACATCTCTCAGACTCTTTCACACTTAGCACATTCATGGAGAACTCTAGCATTTGAGAAAGGAAGGCAAAGGAAGGACAAGAAGAAAAACAAAAGCGAGGATCATGTTGGCTTAGGGCACCCTGACCCAGGTTCAATGTTAAGTTATCCAAAAAAATCCCTATACAACTCGCCCTTTCCACATCAATCCATGGAGTGCAGACTGAAGTATAACTTGAAGCAGTATGGGGGATGCTAGAACCAAGTTTCCGCACCTAGAGATGGTTATGATTTCCTTTTGTTCCCTAAACCCATCCTCGTGTAGGTCAATAAGCCCTTGAGGCTTACCGATAGAACCTCTTCTTACCAACCCCTAGACCTCTACGAAGGCCTACAACTATCATTCCCAGACCCTAAACAGGTGAATCAACCATTTACATGCCTCTGTAATTACCCTTAGTTTTTTATTTAACCAGATCAGCTTAAGTGTCTAATAATGTTTTAATGCATGAATATATTCTTTGTGTAAATGAATATTATTACTTGCGTACATATAACAATGTAATTCGTGTAGAATCACGCATCAATATAGTATTTAATCATAAACTCGATATTAATCGTAATGTAAACCCATTCATTCATACTAGAATTAAATGGATAAAACATAGATATTTCCATAATAGTCTCTTTATTAATACTTTATATTTTCTTACAGACTCAGAACTACCCTGCGCACTCAGCTGTGGACTCTACTCTAAGCCCTTGTGCACACAACTGCAGAGCCTCTCTTCTACTATAAGACTCTTCGCTCTTAGCTCCTATTGACCCATTACTTTCATCTTCAAAACTTTCTCAACTACCTTAGACTCTCTAAGATTCTCCTTTTTATACAATCCCATGGTCCGTGGACCATGGGTAGATCTTCTAAAGCTGACACAATTTATATAAACGAAGGGTAAAAACCCTTTATGACACTTTACATCTACGCGCTCTACGATCATAACTTGCAGAGACTTTACATCTTGCATCACTAAAACTTGGGCTTTCTGCCCCAAAACTTGGGCTTCTGCCCTAAAATTAACCTTAGGGGACCTTGTCCCAATAGGCCCCCAACAAAAATCTCGTGAGTCGCCCTTGAGTCACTCTATTGGCACAGAAATATTACTATGAAGGCCTCCCAGCTCCACTTGGACCATTGCAATTTCATATGTGCACTGTGTAGATGCCTACTTGACCTGCTCCACTAGATACTCAGTTGTTGGTCCTGCGCTATCTTCCTAGATCTTCTGCTAGGATCTCTATAGGCTGGCCAACTTGTCCTCAATGGTGGTAGAGATCACATAGGCCCTATCGAGCTAAGGCCCCAATCTAGCCTTGAGGAATCCATCTTTCTGTTGTGCTTCTTCCACTTGTTCTTGTAGTTTCTTGGCTTCCTGTATCTTTGCCAATCTCTGCATGACCACGATCATGTACATTGTTGCCTTTGCTTCGTCATATTACTGATGCAGTTCCCAAGCCTTTGTGTTCAACCTCTGTAGGTTAGGATCTTCCTGCAGACTCGTGATTATCTCCATAGACTGCTCGAAGAGCGCAATGCATTCTGCCACCACGACATCTACTATAGTTACTCCATCCGTCACAACTGCTTCATGCTGTTCTTTGACTTATGGTGTAGTTGAAGGCTGTGTCTTCAACTCATGCTATGTAATTTTTAGGTTCAGCTCAAACTAAACCTTTTCCATCTCGGTCTTTGCGTTGTGCACAACTGTAGCTAACTTTTGAATCTTGGCTTCCACTGGTACTTCTTCAGAGATATGCAGTTCTAGAACAGATCTGCAAGCTTTGGCTACTACAACAGCGATGTGTTCATTCTTCTTGTTCACCTTCTTCCAAGCTTCTAGTGTAGTTGTCTTTTCAATGAGTGTCTATTCATTGTTGAGTTTCTGCTCACTAATTGTATGCAAAGTGCACTTCTCTCATACTTTAAGTTCTTCAATCACACCTGCTTGTAGTGTGTGAAGGAATTCGCTAGGGAGCATGGCCAAGTTTAGTCCAACATTCCTCAAAGCGCTGACTATAGCCCTATCACCATCCACCTCCATGTTCAAGGCTCCCTCAAGAAGTACGATTGCCCAAAGATCCAAAGAATGAACCAACTCCACTATTGTCGTTATCCCCAGTGCTAAATCGGTTGAGACCGTGCTGCTCTACCCCACTCCTGCCTGTAATCTGGCTATTTAGATCTGCAGCTCGCGCAGACCCAGCTGAATGAAACTTAATGCCTAATTTTGTTGCTCCTCAAACTATTGTAGTAGTTCTGATGTTGTATCCCTTGCCTTTTCCCCAATGTCATCCAAGTCACCATCTATCAAGTTGGTTAGGTCTAGTGACAACTTAGTGGCCTTGGTCTTCTTCCGTGGTCCTTCCTTTTCCTATTCCTTGTTCCACATCACCCTGAAGGGAGTGCTTTCCAGATCTCCACTGCCCTATTCTGATTGCTTCTCTTCCTATGTCTGTCGTGAAGGAAATTTCTGACTTCTATAAGACTCAAGCTCTTCCTCCGATCCCTTGGCAGCATGCTCTACTACTGTTGTGCCTTCTCCTCAGTCTCCTTCTTTCTCTTTTTAGCCAATTGCTAAACTTTTAATTGGGCCGCTTATTTTTCAGCTTTTCTGCGGACTTACTAGACCTAGCGGTCAAATCGGATGTTGTGTACCAATCTTCTAGCCAATGCTCAAGGACTGCTGGAATTGCATCATTCGTAGCGAGGTATGGTAAATCATACCACTTCTACTCTAGGTCCTTTCACGCCCGAATGGAAATCTCGTGGAAGTCTGCTTTAAACTCCCCGTACCCAGAAAACTGCTCAAATACGGTTGGTGACAACCGTGGCTTCCGATTAATGGCCGTATTAATGCTCATTTCCATCAATACCCGAAATACCTTGCTCTCCACGACCCGCTCAGTGTCCTTTGTGGACCATAGTGAAGCAAACTTTGCTCCTTCGGGAAAATATGGTGCGATCAGAGGAAATTGGTTGTCCTTCGACAACTTCCACACAACCAACACAATTGAAAGTAAGAGCCATGAGTAATGAAACATCTTACTCTGGTCCTGTGCCTCCCTACAGTTCGCAAAGAACTCGCCGCACAGGTAGCGCGCCTAGTTGAATTGTATGCCCTTCGTGCATTGGGCTACTAGTGAAACAACTAGTGTCAATGCCTCATCCGTGTGACACTTTCTCATTATTTTTCCAACCAATATCTAGGCGACCACCTTCACCGAGTGGTTGGTTATGATAGAAATGGAATATCCACGTGGCTTTTTGATAACACTAAACTTGTCCTTCATCCACTCAGCAAGGTCGTGCTCACCCGTCTTTCTACCAAATTCCTTGGCCATATTTAGTCCTGAATGCGGTAGTCAGGTGATCCTCTGGATGAGTATGTCAGTTATAGGGATCAGCTCCTCCAACCATAGGCACCTGTCGTGCACTAGACAGAACAATTGCTTGATAGCAATCAAATTTATGGGAGCATGGCGGTAATGCGTCACCCATAGAAGATTCAACAATCCTGCCTTTTCCACCCCATGAATCCACTTCATCGACTCCAGCATAGTGACACCTGAATCCTTTTAGAACACTCTATGCATGAAATTATCGATATCCAAGTGGGCGAACTGCTAAGTGTCCCCTAAGTCCCAATCTTCAAGCTTCAACCTTCAAACATGATATTCTCTAGCAGTAGGGGTGTATGAAGGAGAAAATTTCTATCATTTGGGTCCTTTGGGGCCTTCACCTTGCCCTAGCGCAGAGGGACGTATTCTGGTAGCTTCAAAATAGGGTATACCCGCTCAATATCAATGTCCTCTACACTCTCATCGCCCTTTAGGTTGACCACTTTTCCCTTTTCCTGCACTGTTGGCTTTTCTTTCCTCTAATGTTTCCTTGGTGACTCGTGCACTAACAACATCTTCTTTTGTTTATCCTTCTTCGGATTGGGAACCTCTCCTGCCATCGAAGGATTCAGCCTAGGTGACCTTGGTGATTTTGGCACTATTGCAGGCACCTCCATACTTATGACCTCAGGGGAAGCTCCCTCGGAGGCAGTAGACCCTCCAACAATTTCATTTTCCATGGGTTTAGACATGAAGCTGTTAATAAGCTGCTGAGTTTCTGTAGGTAACCTGCCAAACATAGAACTAACCACCAAATCATCAAAGAACGCCCAGTTCATGCACACCATATAGTGTGACACATAAAATCTCAGAATACAAATTGTTTGTCGTTGGGTAGCCATCTATAATTTATAGGAAAGTTCAAATTCAAATTAGACCATTCCCCCCAAAATCCAGTCATAAATACTAGATTCAAAGCATATTTTCAAAGATCTCGCTCTTAAATTCAGCCTTAAATGCCGCCCCCCCACCCCCCCACTTCTTTTAGCCATTTTCCCACTTTCAAATCATGAATAGTGATGGTAACGGTCACTTTCTGGCTATGCTACGCAGTCTCTCATCCTGTAGTATAGCTCCCTTCGTGCATCCATTGACTCTGTCACACCCGTCTGTCCCGCGCAGGCCCCTCATCTCGCAACTCTACAACCTGGGCAGTGTAGTTTATAGTCTTGTGCCTCCTTGCGGTTGCCTGGAGTGCTAAGACTATGCTACCATCATATAGTCATCTAGCAGGATCCCTAGTGTATGGCTTCAATCGACTTCCATTTAGCTTTCCGAGAAATGGATATCCATTCAATTTCACTAGCTGAACTGCTCCACCATTTGTAATCTCCTTAATCACATATGGCACCAACCAATGCATCTGAAATTTTCCTGGAAATCTATCAAACTTGCTGTCATATAATAAAACTAAGTCATTTAACTTGAAGGTGCGCACTTTGATGTGCCAATCGTCCCACGCCTTTTTGTGCTCCTTCTAAACTTGTTGATGGAATCCAGCCAAGAATCTATCTTTCTCTAGATCTGTCAGCTGTGCGAGCATTTCTTCTAAGGCTTCATGGTCCGCCATTGATTTGAATGCCGCTATCTGTAGACTAGGCACAATGTAATCTATCAGTATCACTGTTTCTACACCATAGACCAGTCGAAAGGTGTCTGTCCAGTCAGCTTTTTACAAGTAGTTCTATAAGCCCATAACACTGCTGGTACATGCACGTCCGAATTATTCCTCTACGCATTGCAAACCTTTGCTAGCGCATTCTCTAATATCTTATTAAGTGCTTCCACCATCCCATTATCTTGAGGATGATATGGCATGCTCTTTTGATGATAAACTTGGATTTCCTCCATCCGCACTAATCGTTTCATTAAGGAAATGTGTACCGCGATCGCTCATCAAAATCTTCGGGCAACCAAGCCTAGTTAGCACATATTCAAATAGGAACTTCGCCATTGTTGTTGCTATACATTCCTTTACAAGCTTTGCCTCTGCCCATCTGCTCAAATACTCAATCATGGTGATGATATATCGTGCATCCCTCTTCTTTCCTGGAGACTGAATTGGTCCTACAAAATAAATTGCACATTTTTCAAATGGGTACAACAACACTTGTAGATTCAAAGGCATCTCATCCCTTCATGATGGCTTACCTATCCTCTGACATGCATTGCATTCCCTATAATAAGCTTTGGAATCCTTATGTAGTGTTGGCCACCACAACCCAACGCGTAAAATCTTCTGAGATGTTGCTTTTCCTGCATAATGGCCTCTCGCAGCCCCTCAATGAGCTTCGGCTAGGATGTTGCTTCGTGCAAACTCAAGCACATAATGTTGCAATATCTCATCTGCTCATCTTATGCAAGTGAGCTGCAATAAGGGAAAAGTCTACCGCGTGCACTACCAATTCCTTCTTTTGTTGGCTGGTGTACCCTTTTGGAGCCTTTCCTATAGTTAGAAATTATATGATGTATGGAAAATGAGTGTCTGCTATGCACACTGTGAAGAGTTATGTGTTAGGCAGTCCTTTCTCCAAATTGGCAAGATCCTCCACGGTTTCAACGTGTGACAGATGTTCTGGTCCTGCATTCAGTCACCCTGACTTTACAATGACTTCGAAATCATATTCCTGAACAACAGCAACCATTTGCATATTCCCCTCCCAAAAATAGGCTTGTTGACTAGGTACTTTAATGCAAAATGGTTTGTATACATCTTAAAGCGTTCGCCTAACATGTAGTGTATGAACTTCTAGAGCACGTACACCATAGCCAAACCTTCATGCTCTATCGTCAAATAATTCTTCTCAGCCTTAGATAACTTCCTGCTTGCAAACACGATAGGGTGGTCCAACTCTCCCTTACCTACCTGTGTTAGTACTACTCCCAGTGCAATACGAGAGGCATCCACATGCACATGAAATTCCTTCTTCCAAACAGGGAAGACTAGGATTGGTGCAGTGACCATATTCTCCTTTAACACATCGAGGTTCCACTGACATTCTTCATTGCAATAGAACGTGGCATCCTTCTTCAACAGTTTTTCCATTGGCGGGGTAATCTGGGCATAAATCTTGATGAACTTTTGGTAATAACCAGTATGCCCCAGTGTTGTGTGCAACTGTTTGACACTTCTTTGTGCCTCCAAATTGATTACAACCACGATCTTAGTTAGAACCACCATTAATCCTTTTTTTCATACTACATGACCCAACAAGATTCTGAAGGGAACATAGAACAAACATTTCTTCAAATTTAGCACAATCTGATACCTCCAGCATGTATCCAACATCAAGCATAGACTAGCTACATGGAATTTTACCAGCCAAAACACTATCCAATCGTTAAAGTATACCTCCAAAAACTTGTGAATGAAGTCCTTGAACATTGTGATGACTACGCGCAAAAATATTGTCGGTGAATTCTTCAATCCAAATGGCATTATAGTATACTGAAAGCATCCCCATTCAATCACGAAGGTCATATTACTCCTATATTTTGGTGTGATCTTGATCTAATGGTACCCCAAGAACCCATCAATGAATCAATATGCTTCATGTCCTCCTACATTAACCAACACTTCATCGGTGAATGGAGTTGGAAAAATATCATGCACACAAGCATCATTCAGATTCTTGAGATCTATGCATATCCTTATTTCATCCTTTTGCTTCTTTTCCTAAACTACCATAGGAATTACCTAGTCGGACTCCTCCACTGGTTCAATGATTCCCACCACTAACATTTTGTCCAACTCCAAATTGACTCTTTCCTTATATTTAGGATTGAGGCGGTAGGGCCTCTGTTTCATAGGCTTCATGTCTAGTTTCAATGTTATCTTCATCACTCCTAAATAGCCTATTATCCCTTTCAACTCTAGAATTTTTGTTGGGAACAAATCTTGGTACTCGAGGAGCAACTCAGCAACCTTATCCATTGTAGCATCAACCCAGAAGTACCCTATCTTCAAAAACTTTGGCTCTGCCTCTGTCCTAATGTTCACTTGTCTCATTTTCAGTGGCGCAATGATATCTAGATTCTCTATCTATGGCCCTTCAACTTCGTGGTGAGCTTCTATCTCTAGGATAGTAATGTTTCATGGATCCTCCTCTTCTTCATCAGTAGTCACATTGTAGCACTCCAGCGTATGGCACAACTAGGTGGTCCAATATGGTTGAATCAAATCCAAGGGATCCTGCAGCATTCAGAAGATCATTGCCTTGACCTCCTATAGTGCTTCACTAGTGCACTTAAATCCATCTCAAAGGTGAATGTCATCAAGAATCCCTGTCTCAAAATATCTTGTTCGTCCCTACCATGGCGGAGCTCTGTCTCCATGTACCAATTCA
Source organism: Pinus tabuliformis (assembly GCA_031772625.1). Classification (NCBI taxonomy): domain Eukaryota; kingdom Viridiplantae; phylum Streptophyta; class Pinopsida; order Pinales; family Pinaceae; genus Pinus; species Pinus tabuliformis. Next base: position 1,000,083,549 of record CM062816.1, read on the forward strand.
TAGGTATTACTTCCAAGGTGTGACAGAAGAGATGCACCCACTCGAGTTGTAGTTCTACTCCATAAACATCGGTCCATTTTTCTAAGTGATCGTGCGGATCACTCCTTCCATTGTATTTCTCTGTCGATTGCACCTTTGGGTGACCAAACCACACCCTCATCATTATTCTATATTCACTCCATCCATCGAAATTGTATTTATGCATACCCCACCATCTTACAGGCATAGCATGCAACGCCAAGTCCAAGGCTTGGAAGTGATTCTTCTCTGGCACTTCCCTTTCAAATGCATCCAAAAATTTATCAACGTTAATTAACTCATCATAATAACGCAGAGTTCTTACCTCCAATGATACACAGTGCAATGATTTGGTCATCACGTTACACCATAGTGTACACACTTCATGCAATCTATTATGCCAGTGTTCCAATTCCTCATCTAAATCTGAGGTGCATGAGCTTTCGTGGTCCCATGCAGTACATCCATCTGTTGTCAAATTCACCCAATCTTGATCTCGTGTCGTTATCTTATAAATATGGTCCAAATCATTATCACTTTCATAATCGTGGACTCGTTCAGTATAGCATGGTCCTTCTACAGGGTCCAATAGTACTACTACGCGGAGTGATTTTATTTCAAATGACATTGTTCACTTCTTCAAATTGATCACCCCATTCATGTCGATAGCCCAGTCGATCTCAAGGATCACACGGTAGGGATCGTTGTCATCAACAATATCTGTTACTTCGAAATCCGCCAATGCGCTCACAACATCAATATCGATAGTCACTCCTTGCAATCTTCCCATCGGGATAATCTTTTTTTGATTCGCCATCCTCAATTGAATAGGAGACCACTGTAGCGTAGGTCTCCCCATTCTCTCCCATGTTTTGTTCTGCAAAAAATTCGCATTTGACCCAGGATCCAGAATAACTTGTTCCATTTCATATTCTCCTATTTGCATAGTGAGCCTCATCTTATGCCCTATTCTGGCCTTATTCTTACCAATTTTCCTGATCATGCGCAGTCCCTAGGGACACTACCAGCACATTTATTGATCAACTCCTATAATCCCTTTACGGCCTTGCTATCACAAAGAAGCTTCATACAGGTTACCAAAAAGGTAGTAAGCATGGATGGGTCCATTTCTTTAGACTGCTTATCCTGACTTCCTAAGGTAGAAGCCTCAATGAAGCTTTTCTTTTCTTCCATGAATGTTTCCTTCGCATGCTCAAAATCAAAGCCAACCTCCTTTTCTGGAGCTTTGCGGACCCATTCACCTTCTTCAGACCACTTTCCCTTATCTTCACTTGTTTTCATTCCACTCCAAAGCACAATATATACATTGGTGTCCTCTTCGCGGGGTTCAACCCATATCATCTGCAGGTTCTGCGTAGGCTGCTGAGGCTGCATCCCCTTTTTGCACATCTTAGCTATTAATATGGGGAAGTCTTCTATCACATGGTAAAACTGAGTGCAATATCAGCATGAAAGGCATGTCAGTTTCATGCATTCTCATGCATATTTTCCTCAACCTCCACAGTTGTGACAAATAACTTGCCACCGACCTCTCGCAAGTCCTCCTCCACCTCGGCCTTGTTTGCGCCACTGATATCCTCCTCACGACCCCCCAGTGCCTTGATCTGAAGTTCGAGTTTCTGTCTACATCTAATACATGGGCGTTCTCTCCATCATTAACTCATAACTAGGGAAATTACACTCATCGTGACCTACTGATTGGAAAAAGTTGTAGAAGATTTGTTGCGGTGTTCATAAAAATTTCCGCAACAACTGGCAATTGTATGTTGCATGTTTTCCAGCTACATGACATATAGCACACCACAGCATGGGCCCTGCACTTAGCCCTGCTTGAGCATCCAACTTCAGAGGCATCAGCCCTCCTCCTACAACATATTTATGAAGACATGGAAATGATATTTATCATGCCCTTGACTCTTAAATTTCAAACACCAAACCTCTTCGTGCACCTCGGCCAAGCTGCTCTATCATTCTTCAGACTTTGGAATTCTAGGCAAAGGTTTTGCAACTCCACATGAATTTGCTAAAATCCTAAAGCAACATCTTGAATTGGTGTCTCTTGTAATCTCATCACAATCTCTAGGGCCTCCCTCTGGGTCCCAATCTTTTGTTGTGATAAAGAAACCCTTAGATGAGGCAAGAGAGAAGCCGCAAACCACTTGCGGTGCTGCTCATCCTTAAGATTCATGTTAGCTTTGTGGATCTTGCACTTTAGTCTCTGATCTAGCTCCCAGGGTGTCTTGCCAGGTTTCATCCTAATTTCTTTGAATCCAACAATTGATTGCACTTCAGATTTGGGCCTACTAAATTCCTTATTCAGCGCGGTCTGAATGTCCGCCACCATAGCCATCAGGTTATCAGTGTAGTACTTAATGTACCATGTTAGCGTGTGTTCTTGTAAAGAATTGACCAATTTAGATTTCTTCATCTAATCATCTATAATTCCCTTAGCTTCCCACACAACCTTCACAACGAACCAAAACTGGTCCAGATCCTCATTCCCTAAGTCCTTGAAAACAGGTAATTTTACTGAATTTGCCATATTGAATAGTGGTGGGGCTGGTGGCGGTGTGGGCGAAGTTGTATGGCATGGAGGTGAAGATGGAGGTGGTGTGGCTGGATGTGGTATTCATGGGAACCCTGGCCTTATTGACTGAACAATGCTTTGTAGAGAATCTTGTGCTACTTCTTCATCATCACTCAGAGGAGGCTCAATTAGTGGGGTATATTCATGTCCTATTCCCTTTCTATCCCCGAATAACTTTCCACTTCGCGTAGATCCAAGCATCAAGGTAATTGCATAACCCTCTTTTCACATAAGAGAATTTCAATCAAAGTATTCAAAGGTCTCAAATACTTACCTCACGGTCCTTTGAAGAAGTGATGCTCTGCTTCACTACAGTTAACCGAGGTATCGACCGTGAACTCTATCACAAACCCTCTTATGATATGATCAAGCCAATGATCAACAACGTGTGCGATCATATCTTTAGAGGCTTCCAATCTCCGCACTAACTCAGGGGTCCACACTATCGGACCGTCAAACCTCCACCTTCCTTGGCCATCTACCAATTTAGAAATACACTTATATAATTCAACCAAGAAGGAACAGAAGAAATTTTTGTGTATCTCTATGTACAGATACCTATCCAACCACTATTCTTTCATGGATCTTCCTATCGAACCAATCTTAAATTTCTCTCTTTGTCGGATTCCAGTGATGTGACATCAGACATCTCTTTATGTAGATCCTGGTCCCGAAAATGAAACAATTTTTTGGCTTACAAGGCCCTGAGCCAAGTTCAGCGTTAAGCTAGCGAAAAAAATCACTACACTACTGGACCTTTCAGCATCAATCCATGGAGTGTGGATTGAAGTCTCACCTGAAGTAGTATGGGGGGATGCTGGAACCAAGTTTATGCACCCAGAGATGGTTATGATGTCGTTTTGTGCCCTAAAACCGTCGTCATGCATGTTGATAAGCCCTTGATGCTTATCGATATAACTTCTTCTCACCAGCCCCTAGACCTTCGTGAAGGTCTACAACTATCTTTTATAGACCCTAAACAGGTGAATCAACCACTTACATGCCTCTGTAATTACACTTGGTTCTGTATTTACCCAGATCGGCATAGGTGTCTAATAACTTTAGCATGCATTAAGATATTCTTTGCATAAATAAATATTATTACTTGCATACATATAACAATGTAAACCGTGCAGAATTACGCATCAATACAATATTAAATCATAAACCCAATATTCATCATAACATAAACACATTCATTCATAACAGAAGTAAATGGATAAAACATGGATATTTCGAGAACAAACTCTTTATTGATATTTCATATTTTCTTACAGACTCAGAACTAGCCTGTGCATTCAGATGCAAGGGTCCATGCACTCAGTTGCAAACTCTACTCTAAGCCTCTGTGCACACAGCGTCAGAGCCTCTCTTTTACTCTGAGACTCTTGGCTCCAAGCTCCTATTGACCCATTAGATTCGTCTTCAAAACTTCCTCAACTGCCTTAGACTCTCTAATACTCTTCTAAAGTCGACATAATTTACAGAAACTAAGGGTAAAAAACCTTTATGATAATTTAAATCTACGCACTCCGCTATAATAAATTTCAAATACTTTACACTTTACATCGTAAAAACTTGGGATTTTGCCCCAAAATTAACCTTAGGGGACCCTATCCCAATAGATTAAGAAAGGAAGAGTTGGATCAAGTAACTACAATGGGATCACTTTGCAGGTATCACATTGCATGTATGATTTCGTTGCTCATTTTCACATGCATGGTACATGCATTTGTGTATTTGGTTCTCTTATTGTCATTGGCATGGGTTTTTCCAAGTGTGACATCAGTTTCATCCTTGCATTTCCATTTCTAGATAGCCACGATCTAATGGGGTTCTTTCATTAGTTAAGCTTTGGATTGTCGGATGGTATTGGAACCAAGTGAGGTGGTCTTAGGAAAATTCCTAATGACTTAGGAATGCCTTGACTAGTTTTGGCGGGATTACGGTAGAGCTTTGGGTGGGTATGGGAAAATTCCTCAAGGTATTGGTGAAGAAATTCAGAGGCATCCAAGCTTGTTTAAGGCCTAGTGATCCCTTGATAGGCTTTGGTGGGTTTGCGATAAAGCTTGTTAGTGTATTTTCCTATTTGGGCCTAAGAATGCTTTAACTAGTAATGGTGGGATTACAATGAAGCCTGGTTGCGTAGGTGCTTGCTTCATGCCTAGGAGTCCCATGACCGATTTTGGGGAGATTGCGGTAAATCTTGAGGAAGCTTGGTTGTTTCATTATGAGTCCCACATTCATGCCTTGAATACAACATGGGGCTGATTGGTTGAAAGAAAGATTTGGTTCAACCTAATCTATGGTCAGGTGGTATGTGAAATTCCTTGACCTGGTTAGATCTTGCATATGTTAATAAGAGCTCTTTCCTCTTTTATTTTATAAGTAAATGTACTTTTTATGATATGAATTTAATTGTTGTTCTATCATTGTTAGTATTTTAGTTATATGTTGGTTATAAGAATGGTTTGATGACATATTCAAGTTATGGATCTCTATCATGTTTTGATTGGTAAATGATTGTTTATTGAATGAATGACCTAATATATGTTATTGCAACTATTGTAAGAGGGAATATACCTTCTTGATGTTTCTCAGATAAGTATCAGACCCCTATGTTTAAATATGCATTCATGAACTGTAGATTACATGTTCATAATGTGTTTGACGAAATTTTTGTCATTGTTGGGTCTGGATAGGTTAATTTCTTGAATAAGTTTTGGATTAATTGATTTTTACTTGTGACATTGACCATTCGAGAAAGTTATTCAAGTTTTGGGCAAAGGTTTGGATATTAGCCCAGGAAAAGTGCCTCAAATTTCAGGGTCTAATGCTTAGAACTGGGAAATCTAAATTGCATTCACTCGGAGGTAAGGTTATCCATGTGACTAGAGAGTCACAACCACTAGCTTCCCTTGTTATGCAAGTGACTTGGAGTCTAGATCACTAAAAAGTCAAGTTAGCAGAGTGGTTGTTTAGCTCCTATGCGTCCTGTAGCTCCTCAGGATGGTCAGTAATGTTTCCTTTTGTTGACTCCATTACCTTAATGTGATCTAGGAGGTCGAGTCATGTCATATTATCCCTAAGCTCATGTTTACCCTAGAAGTTTGCAGAAAGTCGGTAGATATGGGAGGGTTGGTTACATAAATGAGTCAATCTTTTACTTGTATAATTGTTGGTCCCCACTTTTGTGCCTATTTTACACCTACTATTTTATTGTTCCTATTGACATTTACACCCTTTTTATCCTTTTTGTACCATGTTATCACTGCCAAACCACTCTATTTTGCAAATGGAGGTAGAATATTTACTTAGTGTCATTTTCATGTGCTTTTGATTAGTTTATGTAGATATTAACAGACTCATAGCCATTGAATTACTTTTTACTAATCCTTATATGGACTCGTAGACTTTGAAAACAGATGGAAAAGTAGCAGTGGTTCCAACGCATTGATGAACATCACATCAGGAAACCTTTCATGGACTCGCTATTTTGTACTGTATTTGATAGCAGGTGTTCAATCAAATCCTTGGTGTTCTAGAATTGATCTCCTTATACTAAAAAAGGAGTTGGTTTCATAATCGCGCTATGACCAGGACGATCTCAACTAAGATCCATTTGAAGATTCTTCAACAAGATTTGATACAAATTAATTTTAGCCTTGATGTTATATGTTTAATTTTTCCAATTAATTAGTTATGCCTATTTTTCATCGACAAAAATTTATAAAAGCCAAATGCTCTCTGTATGTAAGGGGTTGGAAATATTGTGAAGCAATTTTGTTGCAAGAATCTTTATGCTCAGGAGACATTGGAAACTATGTTGTACTTGTTATTTTAACTCATATTTTGTTAAACCTTAATACATAATTTTTATTTGGCATTTAAATTTCTGTAAGTATTATGATTCTTTGTCATTTTTAAAGCATTGAGTTAACCTAGAATCACTCTGGTAAGTGGAAAGGGCCCACAACCATTGGGAAAAAAGTCATGTAATTGATATAGGCTATAGGAAGTGTGTTTGATTGAGATTTAGGAGCGTGGATCTTGTTATGAAGAAGTTTACTGGTTATGTCTTAGCGTCACCATGTTCTATTATGTACTTAATCTCTTGCTATGTTTTTCTTGGATCTGAATAAATATCTTGTCTTTAAATATTTGCAAATGAGAAAGGAGTGTATTGATTAATGTTTTTGATATATGACTGATTTCTCCAATACATTCTCATGGTTAAGAATATTTAAAAGAGTTCTTTCAAATTTAGATGAATACAAAGGTTGATAACTATGTCATAAGCTTGAGTTCGAATTGGTTTTATAATTTCACATCATGTACATTTCTTATTTGATATAGAATCATGTAGCATGATGTTTGATATTAAAGTTCCCATAATTAATGTGACAAGATGTTGGTTGTTGATAGATAATGTAACTTAGTTATGAGATTCAATATAATTGTAGCAAGGATATATTGAAGATTGTAGGTTAATTCTCTTTCATAAAATTTCTAAGTTTGACAGGAGTGGTTGTAAACTAGAACAAACTTCAATCTTTATAATCTTTGAGAATTGAGTGTGTCGACATAGCTAGTGAATGACATTGATTTAGAGTTTTGTTACTTAGTTTGTTTTGAGTATTTGTAGAGTCGAATGCTAGGAAAGATAAAGAGATTAGTTTGAATTCTTGTTCGCTTGTTTTATGCACCCTGGGAATTTAACTTAGTGATTAGACTCAATCTTGTTTGGATTCTCCATTTTCTTTAGCTTAAAATCATTTAGCTTAGAATCAGCTTTGTCTAGATTGAGATTAGCATAAGCTCGATATCGTTTTAAATAATAATTATACTTGTTTGATATGAGATTCTTATTACTTAGATTAAATAGATCTTAAAAGTGAAGCTATAATTTTTTAGTAGTAATTTGTATTATTTGGATTGAAGATTTTCGTTGAATCTGTTGAGTTGTAAATTGTAGTAATCAGGTCATGGTAAGTATTTATGAGGTAGTAATTAGAAATAGTCTTGTTCGAACAATAGTTAGCAATGTTTGCATAATGATTGGTAGTGAGGTAGTGATTGATATTGTGACTCATCTTATAAGCACAATAGTTTGAATCACTTAAGAAGTAACTCATATTTCTTATGAACAATGATTTGCATTGTCTGTGCTATAATTTTCAAGTACCTTGCAGATTGGTTATTTTGTTTTCTTTATATTTAAGTGAACTTTTAAGTTAAGAAAGTTATGATTAAAATAGGATAATATTTAAAGTTTGAATAAGATAGCGATTTAATTTTATAAGTTTCTTCAGCTCAGTTTGTTGTGGTTAGAAATAGTAGATATTGAACATTTTGTACTTAACTTTGCACTGAACTGTTGGAACTTGAATTAGAATACAGTGTAAATCAGAGATTACGAACCTTGATTGATAATTTAATTTAGGGAGATTAAACAACAAATAAAACTCCTAACATTTTTGGTGCCATTGTCAGGGAGTTCCAAACGGTCTAGGTAACAAAATCTTTAAAAGTTCATGACTGTTGAATATTCTACAGGATGATCAGAGGGTGAGGAGTGTACGATAAGATGTGAGTGAAGAGCCACACATACACTATGGTGGGGTTTCTCCAAAGTATTATTGTCTATAATGAATATTTGTAGTATTTTGTTTTCTTATGCGCAAAAGTAAAAGTAGACATAGAGACAGTATAGGTAGATTCATTTCAAGTATGAAATTATTTTCTAAGATATTTGGTCCCACGAAAGCACCCCGAAATAATCCAACTAATCATTATGCAGGTAGTGGAGAGGAGGGAGGAACCACCACCAGTAAGGTGGCATCAATAAAATAAGTTCCACATCAGAAGGATGTTGAAAAACCACAAATTGTACCACAAGTATTGAAAGTTGTTTTGGGAACCACTAAAGGTACATAACTAGTGCTAGTTCCACAAGTGGAATGGGTAGTGGGAGGACCTTACAGGGACCTAGGGTTTGGTGGCATTAGGCTCAACCCAGTTAAGTCTTCTTCCAATTGAACCACCACATCAAAGCCTACTTCCGAACCTGTAGTAAATATATCTAACAACGAAGGAGGGGAGGAGAATAGAAACAATCAAGAAAATCACCCTATAGATAATGACATAATACACACCTTGTTTGGAGGGAACAATGATCAGAGGAGGTCATGAGGAGAAAGAAGACGTTATAGAACCAAATTTTGGATTCCCTATTCTAGACATTACCAGAAATATCGCTATGAAGAACATACCTTTGGCAGCTCTTCCACTTTTTCATGGTATATCTTGTGAAGGCACTGGCACGTTTTTATTTGAATTTGATATTATTTGCACGAGATATAATGATTATGACGATGCACACAAGCTTAAATTATTCCCTACCACCTTAAAAGACATAGCCCTCAGATGTTTCATGAGCCTAGGAGAGAACACCATTTACTCCTGGGATGACATGAAATTTTCCTTCCTTAAGAAATATGAAGACTACTGTAAAAGTAGAGATATTAATGATATCTTTAGGATGCAACAGATGGACGATGAAAGTTTGTATTAATACCTGGAAAGTTTCCTTTATAACTATCATAAGTCGCGAGTGGGAAACTTACATGAAAGGGCGTTTAGGATTGTCTCTCTGAAGGGGTTAAGGGAAGAATGCATTGAAAAACTTAATATCCTAAGTTCTGGTGAAATTTATAAAAAACTTTTGCTGAAGTAACTGAATTATGTCGAACCTATTCTAGAAGTCAAGCTAAGGTAGGCAAAAGAATCTGGGACAATTCAAGGGATTATCTGTCTAAAAATTCAAAATATATATAAAATGTTCTCACTAGGGTTGAGTTGGGAAACTTTCTAGAAAATTTCAAAACAAATATCTTAAACACCATTTGTGACCAACTTGATACTCTAAAAATTAAAAGAAAACAATAAGAAGAAAAGGTTGCCTTGGTAATTTTCTGTCTGAAATGTAGGCATAAGCATGACAGAAGGGAATGTCCTATTAATGTTGTTGAAGTGTGTGGGATTTTTAAACAAGAGAATACCACTGAAAAATGCCCATCCCTTCCTGGAATACAAGCCATTTACAAAGGAGGTGCTAAAACTAGTGATTTCCCCAAAGAAAATAGGAAGTCATCATGGAGAGGGCCAAACCAAAATATTTATCAAGAACCTAATTTACAAGGATTTTCCCAAAGTTAGTCATGGAAATATAAACCATATTAACCTCCATGACCTCCACAACCACCTCAAAAATCACCTTGGAACCAAGGATGGAGATGAAATTTTTATGGGAATGTATTCCAACCTCAAAATTAGCCATACTCCCAGTATCAATGCCCACCTAACATTCATTATACATCTAATATTCCTCCATTTGAACAAGGCTATAACCCAACCTATTATCAACAACCCTCATTGCCATTACCTCCATTACATCAACTCTTACCCCTACCTTGAAGCTCTAATTCACCCTCACATCTGGCACAACAATCATTTAATCCACCTTGCCCAAATTTTCCGCCCACACAACCTATTGCTAACCCCAACAATAGACCTCCACAACTTGTGCAAAACATGGAATTATAACCTTTCCCAACATATGTTATTATTGTTGTTCGTATCAATGAGGTTCAACTACGATCAGGGAAAACAATTAATAAAGAAAAATTAGTTGTACTTATTCAAGAGGAGGATCCTCAAGTGGAACTTGAGGATAAAACTCACCAACAAAAAAAATAAAAAAATAGTGAACTAGAAGAACCAAGGGATCCTCCTTACCCAAAAATATTGCTTGCTAAGAAAACTGAAACTCCCATGGAATATGATTTGGAATCTGAATTAAGGAATGCTTGTATAAAAATACCTTTGCTACAAGCTGTTAAGGACATTCCTATTTACAAAAAGATCATTAAGGATCTCTGCATCAAAAATCAAGGAAGAAAAAAAAAAAAAAATCAGAATGTTAAAATAATGAAGCAAATGACAAAAAAGATATAAGGTTTTCCACTGAAATATAATGATCCAAGGAACCCTGTAGTCACAATAGAAATCAATGGAACTCTTTTACCAAATACCCTTGTAGACTTAGGAGCATCCATAAATGCTATGATGGTTGACACCATGACAACACTACAAATATTTCTAAACTGAGACATCTAGTAGTCTTAGGCTAACCTTGGCTGGCCACTGTTAATGCTATCATTGGGTGTAGAATTGGGGAAATGATTATCTCTAATGGACTACAAAATCAGGCATTAAAAGTTTTTCCACCTTTCCAAATGGTCATGAAGTACCCCTTTTGTTAGAAATCCCTTATGGAGAAGAATATTGTATGCTTCCCTTATTAATTTTAGAGAAATCGAGGGGACTTCAGGAACAACCGGAGGACCATATTTTGCAGCAATTTTTGTCTACTATTAATTGCCATCAATTATCATGTTTCTTTTCATGGTTATCATGATGTTTTTAGCAATGAATTTCATGAGACTAGTCACCATGTTGTATTTGGATCATTCACTATGGTAGCTTTATAAGGAAACAACGAAGTGAGTACAGAGCCCATTGAAATTAGTGCTGAAAAACATTGTATATTGGCACAAAATTAAGTACATAACATTAACAACAAGTATTGAGTATGGTTCAAAAACAGTCTGGAGCAGTTGCTTGGGATTATTTGGACATGAAAGGTATTCATCCAGACACTTGTATACATTACATTTATACAAATGAATAAATTATACCTATTAGGTAGCCATAGAGATGAATGAATTGAGCTCTAAAACAAATTGTTAAGGATGAATTGCAAAAAAATTTAAGTGCATATCTCATTTACTCTATTTCTGATAGAAAATGGGTGTCAACCTTGGTGATAGTCCCAAACAAAAATGGGAAATGGTGAATCTGCGTAGACTACCAAGAGCTAAACAAGGCTACTTTGTGGGACTATTTTCCTTTACCTTTTATTGATCAAGTACTTGATACATTGTCAGGGAAAAAGTATTTTCTTTTCAAGATAGATATAGTGGTTAGAACCAAATTCAAATAGCCTAATAAGATCAAGAGAATACTACCTTTACCTACCCATGGGGCACCTATGCTTACTTAGTTCTTCCTTCCAGTTTATGTAATGCTCCAACTACTTTTCAACGAGTTGTTTTGGATGTCTTTTTTCATTTGATACATCACTGTGTAGAAGTCTTTATGGCTGGCTTCACGGTATATGGGGATGATTTTCATCAAGCCTTGGAGAACATGGAAAAAGTATTAATTCATTCTTAGGAAGCTCATTTGGCCCTTACTAGTATTAAATGTAAAATGATTCAAACTAAGGTGGTTGTCTTGGCACATCATGTATCACATGAAGGGATAAAATTCGACCCTGCGAAAATAGAAGTAATATCACATATTCCAATTCCCCTGCCACAAAAAGAGGTAAGAAGTTTCTTGGGACATTTAGGGTACTATAGGAGATTTATTGAAAATTTTACTAAAACTGTAGCACATGTGTTTAAATTTCTTACCAAAGATGTTGACTTTTTATGGGAAACTAACTGTCAGAATGTTTTTTAGGAATTGAAGCATAACCTGACTACTGCTCTAATATTGTGGGGGCCTAACTAGTCTTTCGCGTTTCACATTTTCACAGATGCATCAGACACTGCCCTTGGAGTTGTGTTCAGTCAAAGGGAGGATGAATTTCCTTACGTTATTTACTTTGTTAGCAAGAATATCTGACCTACATAATTAAATTATATAGATACTGAAAAGAAATTATTAGCAGTCATTCACGCCATAAACACATTTAGGCATTATATTACCACTTATGAGACTTTCATCCTATTGATCATTCTTCCATTGGATTTCTTATGAATAAGCCTATTACTAATGGTAGAATTACAAGATGGTTATTTTTCTTACAATAATTTAACATTACTGTGATTGACAAGCCTGGACGAGACAATTTGGCTACAGATTTCTTATCCCGAATGAACATTTCCCAAGATACAACTTCAATACTAATTTTGGATGACTTTCTAGATGAAGATGTGTTCATAGTTTCAACCTTTACTCCCTAGTTTGCTGATATGGATAACTACCTGGTGATAGGGAAGCTGCCACAATCTTTCCACTAGGGAAAAACATAACATTGTACAACGAAGTACGAATTATTCTTGGATAGATGGGGAATTTTTCCGCATAGGACCTGATTTGATTATGAGAAGGTGTGTGCAGGAAAGGGAGATGTTTGACGTTCTCAAGGCTTGGAAAAGTGAGCCTTGTGGTGGGCACTTTGCGGATAAAAGGAAAACTTATAAGGTCCTGCATGTAGGCTACCATTGGCCCAAACTTTTTAAATATGCCAAAAGGTTTGTTTCAAGCTGTGATACCTACCAGAGAATGGGGAGGCTAGCTCTGGAGGATGAAATGCCTCTCCAAACACAGACATCATTGGAACCTTTTGAGAAGTGGGTGTTGGATTTTGTGGGACCATCTCTCCCATGTCCAAGAAAAAGAGATACTTGTTGGTTTGCATTGATTAAGTGACGAAGTGGGTAGAAGCCATGAATTTATATTATGCTTTAGAGAAAGAAGTGGTAGATCTAATTTTTAAGTATATCTTCAATTTGGGGTGCCTAGAGAAATTGTTACTGGTCAAGGCACACAATTCACGTCCAAACTAGTTAAGGCCATTACTAAATAATATCATAATAAGCATAAGAAGTCTACCCCATACCACCCCCAAGAAAAATGATAGGTGGAATATAGAAATAAAGTCTTAGAATCTATCCTCACTAAGACAATTCAGCTTCACCATGGTGATTGGGCTGACAAACTGCCAAAGGCATTGTGGGTTTACTGAATAACTAGGAGGAACGTGACAGGACACACTCCTTACGAGTTAGTATATGTGAAACAAGTGCTACTTTCCACTGAATTTCAGGTAAAAACATTCTGGACTGCCAGTCAATTGGGAATGAATCTGAATGAATCCTAGGAGCAAAGGTTACTATAGCTGAATGAGCTTGACGAAATCAGGCACGATGAATTTCAACGGACCATGTTAGTATAGGATAAGAGAGCCCAGTGGCATGATGAGGATATTAAGAAAAATGTATTTCAACCAGGAGATTGGGCACTGTTGTATGATAGTAGATTTAAACATTTAAAAGGGAAATTTTCAACTAGGTGGTTGGGACCTTATGAAGTGGAAGAGGTCTTCAATAACGACTCTATTAGAATAAAAACTATTGATGTTGATCATACCCGATTTGTGGTGAATGGCCATTGAATAAAGATATAACACTGACCTCTCTCTCACAAAGAATGTTTGCAGGAAGTAATGCGAGATCTGGAAATGGAGTTGGTTCAAGAGAAGGATCTAGCTCCTACTAGTTCTTCGAATTGATTCTAGTTATATTTATATATTTATATATTTATATTTATGTATATAGTATTAAAAAATAGTGCACTGACTCTTTTTCCCCCACAACTCACATAGAATAAGGGGGAAATTTTTCAAGGGTAAGTTTATTCCTTTAACCAGACATAACATATTATTTATGGAAAAGGAAAATTTGGAGTCTTCTTTGAACATTTCAGACTCCCAAAAATTGAATTTTCTAAGCAAAGAATGATCCAGGCTCATAAATATTAATGGAATAGTGGTAGTTAGGGATGTATTGAGTACATAATTATTATTTTTCGAGCTCAACAAAATAATTATGGAAAATAAGTCCCTTGGAGTCTACTTCGAGTTTTTTAGACTCTCTAAAAAGGAATATGTCGAGAAGTGGCTAGCTCAGGCTCAATAAATTTATGAGGTAGTAGTAGCTAGGGATATTCTAAGTAAATAATTAAGCTTTTCTAGGCTCAGCAGAATAAGTATGTAAAAGAAACATTCTAGAGTCTTCTTTTCTGCATTTTAGACTTTGTAAAAGTGAAATGCTCTAGGGAATAAGCATTCCAGGGTTGGTGAAAATAAATGGGATGATACTTTAGATTCTGTATCATAATCAAAAGGAAATTTTTTTCAGTCAAGATGTATGAGATATTCAAGAAAAAAAATATAGATTAGGCACAACTACTAGAAGGTTTCTTTGAAATTTGTAAAGAATTATAAAATAACTATACAGAGGTAGCTTCAACTCATCAACACAAAAATTAATATGGATGGGAGAGCAACAATATTATGAAATCGTCCTCATGTTCTGAGTTAATTCATCATTATGGACTAGTTATGAAGATGATGCTTCGCTAAAGATCAAATACAATATTGTTATTTTTGCTCTCGGGTTTTAGAATATTAATAAAGTCAAAACCAACGTATGAGAACATTTTATTTATCTAGAATATATTGGAAGTGTATGCATAATAGGCTAAGTGGTAATCTATCTCCATTATTTTTTATGATTTAATTGTCCTCTCACATTCAGATTAATGTCTTGTCTCCATTACCCTTTTCTTCATTTTTAATTATGCAGACACATGTTAATTCATCATTATAGTAACCAATCCCTACTTCCATTAGAGCCACCACCCTATCCACTACCTTGCCCCTTCATATTGCCTCATACAAGCTAACCATAAAACGTTGGTTCATCATTACCATCGCACATGTATGATGTCATTTCAAATTCCTAAGGATTATTTCTTGAATTAATTCAGGAAAAAAAGCATTATCATGGTAATTTCCCCTCTCAAAGTGATAAGTTTTGGAAGGAAAATGACTGTGAGCCCTCCTTTTCTATGAAAAACTTCCAGGACTTATTTCAACTCAGGAATGGGGGTCGATCATAATGAACCCGCCTTCCTTTAGTTCTCAAGAAGTCCAGAGTATGCTAGTTGTAAATAATTGTTTGAAGAGAAAGGGTGGATAGGTTTGCTTCGGAAATTTAAGGGATAGGATGACAAAGTCACTTTCACTTTTTCTCAGAGCTTCAATGGAGAGGTTGCAGAGATTGGAAATTTCAAATTTAAATTCACCGAAGAATCTATAAGTAAAGTGAAAGGGTCACCTCTGTCTGGTGAGAAAATTTTCAAAAGAGGGCCGCTAGACCCAACGAATTGTGAGAAAATTCTAAAACATACTTATAAATATTTGAATTGGTCGAAAGGGGTCCTACATAGATACCTAGAAGAAAAATGGTATCCACTTGTTACAATGCTACAAAGGTTTATTACTTATGAAGTTAGGTATGCTGTCATTTTTCTTTATCATGTAAGACTGTTGTTGCATTTTTCAGAAGGTTGAGAAGTTAATTTCCCTTTCTTCTTACATAAGATTTTATATAAAATTGCTAGAGTTTAGTCAGCTAGTAAAAACCTTGAAATTAGTGTATGTCATCATAGTGTCATTAAAATGTTGGTTGTTGTGGAGTTAACAAAATTACAGAAATCTTGGGAAGATTTTCCGGGTAAAAATTTTCTAGGGGAAGAAACTCAACTGAAAGGATGGTAAAGAATCATCAATTCGTTGTCAAAGAATTTAAGTTTTCGGGCTGAGGTTCCACTAGAATCTAGTTCTCAATAGGATCATAGTACTATAGTGGTGCCTACGTCTATAATGGAAAAAATTGTTCGATGAAACCTCTGAAGGCACTGGTAAAACCTAGTACTTCAATAAAAAAAGTGGCCCCAATATCGAGAAAGAAGAAATGTAAGAAAAGTACAGTGCAGAAACAAAAACCTGGCTATGAGGAAGCACCCAGTAAGGACTCTCAGTCAGAGAAGTAGAAAAATCACTCCATAAGAGTTGGGGAACTAGTAATTGAAGCAACATAAGGACAACGTGAAAGGGTCAATGTTAACCTTAAGAAAAGGAAAAGGAGACTCTTACAAGGAGATTCAGAAGTAGCATCTGCACCTTCCACGCTAGTACAGAAAGTGGTAGAGAATCTGACTGGGTCTCAAAGTTGATGTCATACTTGAAGTATGTCTAAACAAGGATTATCCATTTCTAGCACCCAATACCAAGAGCCAGTCACCATTTTGTCTTCTCCTGAAGAAGAGGTTAAAAAACCTCCTTTGGTGAATGAAGAAGCAAAGGATCCTCTATTTGAGGAAGATGGTCCACAAGATAATGATCTAGATCTTTTAAGTAGCTCATCGCCTCAAAATCTATCCTACATAATTTTAGGTAAGAAGAGATGAGAAAGAATACCTAAGCCTAAAAAGAACAATACTAGGCCAACTCATGGAGGTAGCAACTCTGAACAACAAACAATGCTGGTCAAAAACACCTCAACCAATAATGAAGAATATTTGCAATTGCGCGTGGCCAAATTAAAAAATAAGAATATGAAGTTGAAAGAAAAGGCTCATAAATACAAACCCTATTTCGTTATGTGCAAATTGTGAATGAATAGTATCAAGACACAAACCTCTCCTTAGTCTCTAAAAATGATGCACTTTTCTTAAGGAATAAACATCTGGTTAAATTGAAGATGAATCAGTTGAAGCTTGTTAAGAGTCCTAGTGCTTAGAAACTCACTCTATAATTTTAGAAGTCATTGGTGAAATATAATCATGGTATTGAATTCTTGTTCAGTGCAGAGGGAGTGTGAAGCCTAGGATACCCTATTTTTGATGACTAGATGACAACTGCATGAGGGCATGCAACCCTTTAGGCATGGGGAGATTTTGGTCCCCACTTTTGTACCTATTTTACACCTAGTAGTTTATTGTTCCTATCGACATTTACTCCATTTTTATCCTTTTTGTAACATGCTATCACTACCAAACCACGTTATTTTTTCAAATGGAGGTAGAATATCTACTTCATGTTATTTTCATGAGATTTTGATTAGTTTAAGTAGATATTAACGGACTTATAGCCATTGAATTATATTTTACTAATACTTATATGGAGTTATAGACTTTGAAAACATATGGATAGGTAGCAGGGGTTCCAACACATTGATGAACAATGCACCAGAGAACCTTTCATGGACACACTATTCTATACTCAATTTTGCATCTCGATTCTGTACTCTATTTGGCAACAGGTGTTCAATCAAATCCTTGGTGTTATAGAATTGATCTCCTTATACTAAAAAATGAGTTGGTTTCATTAATCACACTATGATTAGGATGAGCTCAACCGGGATCCATTTGAAGATTATTCAAGAAGATTTCATACAACTTAATTTTAGCCTTGATGTTATATGTTTACTTTTTCTAGTTAATTAGTTATGCCTATTTTTCATCGGCTGAACTTTATAAAAGTCTGATGCTCTCTGTATGTAAGGGGATGGAAATATTGTTAAGTAATTTTTTTGCAAGAAGCTTTATGCTCAGAAGACATTGGAAAGGATGATGTACTTGTTATTTAAACTCGTATTTTGTTGAACCTTAATACATAATTCTGATTCAAAATTTAAATTTTTGTAAGTATTATGATTCTTTTTTGTTTTTAAATCATTGAGTTAACCTAGACTCACTCTGACAAGTGGAAATGGCCCACCACCACCTAGAAACAAGTCTTGTAATTGATATAGTCTATAGGAAGTGTGTTTGAATGAGATTTAGGAGTGTGGATCTAGTTCCGAAGAATTTTACTAGTTAGATCTTAGCATCACAATTTCTATTATGTACTTAAGGTCTTACTCTGTTTTTCTTGGATCTAAAAAAATATCTTGTCTTTAAATAATTGCAAACCAAAAAGGATTGTATTGATTAACGTTTTCAATGTATGAATGGTTTATCCAATACATTATCATGGTTAAGAATAATTAAAAGAGTTCTTTACAATTTCGATGAATACAGAGGTTGATAACTGTGTCATAAGCCTTAGTTGGAATTGGTTTTATAATATCGTATACTGTACATTTATTATTTGATACAAAATCCTGTAGCATCGTGTTTGATATGAAAGTACCTAGAAGTAATGTGACAAGATGTTGGTTGTTGATTGAGACTGTAACTTAGTTATGAGATTCAATATAATTGTAGTAAGGGTGGATTAAATATTGTAGGTTAGTTCTCTTTCGTAAAATTTTTGAGTTTGACTAGAGTGGTTTTAAATTAGAAGAGACTTCGGTCTTTAGAATCTTTTATATCTGAGTGTGTTGACATAGCTAGTGAAGGAGATTGATTTAGAGTTTTGTTACTTAGTTTCTTTTGAGTATTTGTAGAGTCAAATTATAGGAAAGATAAAGATATTAGTTTGAATTCTTGTATTATTGTTTTATGCACCCCAGGAATTAGATGTAGTGATTAGACTTGGTCTTGTTTGGATTGTCCATTTTCCTTAGCTTAAAATAATTTGGATTAGAATCCGTTTTCCTGGATTGAGATTAGCATAAGTTGGATATCATTTTGAATAATAATTAGTCTTGTTTGATTTGAGATTGGTATTAATTAGATTAAATATATCTTATTGTTTGCGTTGAGATTTCCATTTTTTAAAAGTGAAGTTAGAATGTTTGAGTAGTAGTTTGTATTATTTGAATTGAAGATTTTCCTTGAAGTTGTTGAGTGGTAAATTGTAGTAATTAGTTCATGAGAAGTATTTCTCAGGTAGCAATTAGAAATAGTCTGGTTTGAACAATAGTTAGCAATGTTTGCATAATGATTGGTAGTGAGGTAGTTGTTAGTGTCAGTTTTTGAAGCCTTCCGCTAGTGATCAAACACACTCTTACAAAGTGGTCTTAGAGTGTCAAGGTCAAATTTTGTCATTTCAGTGAGTCTTCAAGTAAAATTTGGTCATTTGGTATTAGGTTTAGGGTTTGTTTTCACTTCTTTCAAAATTGTCCAAATATCGGTCCATGTCACCATTCAGCTGAGTCTACCATCATGCAGAGAGTTGTCATCATCATTTCAGGTTCCAATGGGTCATTTTTACACCTTATTCGTGCTTGAGTTGTACTTGGGTAAGGCTCATTTCCCTCTCCTACGGTTTTGAAGGTAATTTATCTTGGATGGTCAAATCATCAATAAAGCTTGCATCCTGATGCTCATACACCTTCCCCTATCCTTAATGTACCTTATTAAACACTTTCCATCACTGATATCGCTCAAATTCGTCATTTTCCCACAAACCCTAGTTTATTGCTACAATTTGACAATTTTCTAGGCTAGGCCTGTGTTTTGAACTTTTGGACCCCTTCCCCTCACTCAATATTTGAAATTCCACTTTCCACTGATTCCTAACATCCGTCCCTACTTCCTTAAATTTTCTCAAGAATTTATAAGCCCCTTATCCCCTTCGTTTCACTTCATTTCCATAAATCCCCTGTCCCACACATGAAGATAGGTTTTACTCAAATAATGTTTCTGAGAAAGAGAAGATGAATTTGACAAACATGAGAGAGATTTTTGTCCATAATTGACCCAATAAGAAAAACCTCTTTCAGTTTTTACACAGGCTTCATGGTTTGGGAGAAATACCAAAAACATCATTGGCCTCATGAGGATTGATGCACTTCTAGAGTGACCTTGGGAAAATCATTTTTTCTCCTAGATGGGATGTTCAAATGACTTTCTTGATGAGTAAAATGATAATTACACACAAATATATTTCCAATGAGCTATCATGATCTCAATTTGGAGTTGAATAAGACCTTCAAAAGTTGACTACAACAACACTCTACATTTAGGCAACCTCATTCTCCACATTTTGACCAATATTGGGATATGTGACTTTCGATAGGGAAAATGAACTCCAATTTGCAAAATTCAAGATGTTTTAGAAGTTAGACTTGACAAGATTTCCAGCAAGCTATCACACGCCCAATTTCAAAATCAGGAAGGCAGTAAAAACTCGCCTTGAATTTGGCGCTGCGCATAGGAATAGTGGCACTGCGCATCAAGAGCGGCAATGTGCATCAAGTAGCTTTTTCCTGTGTAAAAATACATTGGCATTGAGCATCAGGTAGGTGCTACGCATTGGGATCAGTGTGCTACGCATTAGCTAGTGAGGCTACAAAACCAAACAAATTCATCTCAAATCCTCCCAAATGCTTCATTTGCCTTCTTAACAAGTAAGTACACTCACTTTGGAGCCTAGATAGGGTTTACTATGTTTGGTTCATGATTTTTGCTTCCTAAAGGTAAAAACCTAGCTTTCCTTTATTCTCTATTTCACATCATTGAAAAACCACAATCTGTTGTCGCTTTTCCCAACTTCATTGCACTAAAACTACCCCTTGATTCTATTGTCCCTTTCCCTATTTTCTTTAAGAAACTAATCCCCTTTATCAAACCCTAACTCCCTCATACATCAAAACCCTAGCTCCCCAAAATCCTCCCCTTCATTCCCCTACCCCATCTCATTACTATTGTTCCATTTACAAAATCTCTTCATACCCACGTTTTTGTTCCCACCTATTATCCATTATTCACTATATCATCACCACATTATCTCATAGAGACAAGCATGGAAAGAGGCAGTGAACCAGATTTTGAAGATGACACGCTTAATGATAGCTCAAGAGAAAGAAATGTGTGGTCTAGGAAGCCTCACAAAGGTGGACAAATCATCAAGGAGGAACCTATTAACATGAGTAAAATCCTTTCTTTCCCACTAGCCACCACATGTTTCAGACATCAGTCACGTTTTGATTTTTGTGAAATGGTAGAGAAGCATCTGGTTTCCTTGAATCCAGTTGAACATGAATTGGTTAATGAGAGAGGCTTATGGCTTGAGAGGGTAAATATCCACCTTGAGGGCCTTCTGAAGAAATAAAATAGAGACAACAAGATGCTAAGGCATATGGCTCGCCATTATTTGACCCGGAATAGAATATGCAACAAGAGGATCAAGCACCTTAAGGCAAGATTAAGGAGGGCCTTAAAAGGAAAAAAGAAGGATGAAAAGCTCAACATTTTGGCTGATGTGACTTTAGCCCAACAAAGTAACCCATGATGTAGCTTTGAGCCAAAATTGGGCAAATTTTGAAACAATTTTGTCATTTTCCAATTTTTGAATTAGGCAACACAGGAAATTCTGGCTGATGTGCAGCACCACTTCCGTTGCGCATTGAATTGGTGCATCCTCTTGATAAATGGCTTGTAGATTTGGATTCAACATCAAAAAATAAGCAAACCCAGAAAGTTTTATCAACTTTGGAGGAGATCTTGGCCACCAAAAGGGCAAAAAACACACGAAAAGTGTCGTCTCTGCTACTTTTTGGACGCACAGGAACCAGTCTTCGGAGAATCCACTTTTGAGGGGGAGAATGACCTCCAAATCAGAAAATTCAAAGTGTTTCAGAAACTAGACAAGCAGGCATTTCCAACAAGCTATCTTGGGATTTATTTGGATGATTGGAAGGCCTCCAAAGGTAGCCTTGAAGCATCACTATGCATTAGGCTCAAGACGTTGCGCATTAGGCAAATTTTTGCCAATTTTGCTTAAAAACTCAGAATTTTGCCCAGTTTGACTATCAGTTGACTTTTTCTCTTCTCCTTAGTAAATTTGTGATGGTAAATGATGTAATATGATGTAAATTTGATGAAAAATGACTTGAGGGGGTAGATACATCAGTTAGAGGTGGTTTGAGGTTGAATGAATCAGTTTCCATAGTTTTAGAGGCAAACTATTCCACTGCCTATTTTCTAGTTCCTAGTTTAGATGTTGTTGAAATAGCTCCTTGACTAATGGATTCGACCCCTGATGGATAGCATAGGTGGTTTGATGCCTATATTATGTACTTTCTTAGTCACCTGTAAAGGCTGGACTTTTGTGGATGCATTGAGCACTATTGTAAATCACTTCTGCAGTTTAGCAAGGAAATGAACTAGGGTTTTGCAGCATTTTGTGGGATTCTTGTGGTAATGTGTCTTGGCATTGCTTTTTCCTCTATGATTTAGTTTCTCTTATGTGTATATGTTCTAGCATCTATTTCGTTCTTCATAACTAAATGAATCAAGAGAGTTAGGTAGAATCCATTGATATTCAGTGCTCTGCTTAGAGGATGCATTTAGTTTTTAATGTTATCTGCTGTTTGAAGAGGACTCATGAACCTTGCATGCCCTCTCCAACTCGTCACCAGTCTTTAGACTCACCATCACATCCAATTCAAAGTGCTAAAACACTTGCCTACCTCACCCCACAAAAACCTCTGCAAATCTGAGTTGATTTCCTGGACCCAAAGCTGCCTTCCTCACTTGATCCAGCAACCAACCATGATAATCAATCAAAATCCTCTGAACAAATATACCTAGCCTAAAATCAGAATTAACTTTTAGTCATCTCAAGCCCTAGTTGCCATATTCTAACTGATATTGACAAGGAGAGAGCCCTCTTCCGACCTGGTAGATCTAGCTACCAGGTTAAGCATGGTTTGATGTTACCCTAAACCTGCTTTCATTCAGCCCAAGGTAGATTTATGCCCTAACATAGTGGTGACCATATTGGGGAATGCAGTTTTACGTTCCTCAACAAAATGTAATCAAGTTCAGATCTGATTGTTGATGGTGAACAATAATCAGACACAGCAAGTCTAAAATCATTCACCTGGCAACTCCAAGTCAGTTTTGAGTTCAAATCTAGGGACTCCACTGGAGGATGACCCTAACCAGCAGAAACATGAAAGGGCAATATGGAAAGATTAGGTATTCAAGTTGGAATTTCATCCAAGACATTTCGTTCTTTGTTATAAATTATTTCTTCTCTTTTCCCAAGACTGTCAAGAAGGCTTTGCAAAGTATATTGTATTTGAGAAAAGATCCTCAGCCCGCATTTGATTCCTTCCCTTTGAATATTGTGAATGCCAAAGATTTGCATGCCTTTGAGCTTGATCAAGACCCTTTTTCTGAAGCTTGTGATGACCGTCTTCAAATTGATGAGCCTCAAGAGACCAAGATTGATTCTACACCTTCTGTGCATACCTCTATACCTTGTAAAATTCCAGATTGATACAAGCCTATAATTTTACCTCCTATATCGCATGCTTTCCCTAAAAATCATGACCTATATCTACCAAGATTTGATGGTGAACGTGACAACATCACTGTTGAGAGACAAGTGTTGAATTTTGAGTCCTTTCTTAACCTTTTTGAAGTTGATGAAGAAGATGTCAGTATTAGGCTTTTTGCTCTTTCTTTGCAAGGCAAAGTCAAGAGTTGGTTCAAAACCCTACCTGATACGAGCATCTCAAATTTCCAGCAGTTCGTCAAAGTTTTCCTCAACAGGAGGGTGGTCATACAGAACCCTTTCTTGATTATAGAAGAGTATAACCAGCTGAAAAGATTGCCAGGGGAGACAGTACAACAGCTTTCTGCCAGGTTTAACCAAGTCTATTTTTCGATGCCGGTTAATATAAGACCTCCTCCTGGATCTGCTCTCTTGCACTACTCGGAAGCCTTTGATCTGGAAATGGATTTTCAGCTGAAGGAAATGAACCTTGCAACACTTGAAAAGATGCAGAACAATGTAGTAGATGTAGAGGTTAATTTGCTGATCAGAAGGGCAAAGTTTAAGGAAGAAGAGATGAAGAACATAGACCCAGAGGAATCGACATTTTGGTAAGTGCAGTAAAGCTCGAAATTTTGGTAAGTGCAGTGGAGGAGATGATGCAAAAAATCACTAGAAGGAATTAGTATGGTGTTCAAGACCATGGCTCGTTGATTGAAGAGGAACAAATGGCTGATCCAAAATATTTTGTTTCATATCCCAGTTGTCATAAATCTGATAATGAATGTTTTATAGACCATCTTGGAGAAGAGAGATCTGTTGATATGACATGTATGCTTGATGATGTGTTTTATACTGATGAATTCCCTAAGTTTGATCAATATGATGACGATTATGTTCTCCAAATAGAAGCTAATCTTGTAGACAAACCAACAGCTAGTTTGTGGAAGGAGGAAGTTCACTTTTAGCAGTTTGAGTATAGTGATCAGCCGTTACATATCAGCTATGGAAATGATGAGGAAAGTGCAACAAATTTTGAAGTAAGTGGAGGATCTTTGCCTTTTTTTTTGCTTTGTTTCAGTTCATCAAAGACAACTTTCATGCAATCAGAAATCAATTGTTGACAAGTCTTGATCTGGACCATCTTGAGGGCAATGAAAACCTTGATAAATACTTTTCATATCCATAGTTGTAGCATGCGAATGCCATTGATTGTCAAGTTGCAAATGTAGACTTGGAAGCTAGACCATATGATCAAATGATGCAAGATGATTCCGTACCATTTTGTTTTGAATCATTTCAGTTTTTGAAGGGAAAATTGTGTTGGCATTATGATACTGGTGTTGTCCTTGTTGGAAGCTCACTCCGAGGTATAATACAGGTGTTGTCCTTAGTAGCAACTCACTCAGATAATAGATCATAGTGCAACAGGTCAAGAGAGAGTTATACGCAGTTTAACCTCGATGAAAGTGCGTATACACGTGGATCAACAAAACAGAAGATGTGTATACATACACATGTAGGTTCACAAAAGGAAAGGTGTGTACATGTTGGAAAACTAAGTTTTGGTCCATGGTATTTGGTTCGAAGTATTGACCCCAAGTATTGGGTCCAAGGTATTAGTTCTACATGGTTTTGGACCATGGTATTGAGAGAAACCTAAACCTATATAAGGAGAAGATCATTAGGCCAAGAAGGGTGCAAGTGTGGGTGTGATGAATATTTGATGAAGTGTGAGATCTAGCATACTGGTTATGGGTTTGTAATTCTTGGATCGATCTGAATCAAGGTGGTCCTATGCGGTTAATAAAGGTTGATGGACCGGGATCTTGAAGACTAAAATGTGTTATCATTATATGGTATGATCATGAATAGATCTGAATACTGACGCATGTTTTATCCTTTATATCTTATGGTCTGGGTATATCTGAAGTTGGTAATTGCAACGAAGTTATAAGTAGTTATCTTCAGATCTGTACGCGGGTTCTCACTGGTGAAAGTGCATGTACACACTGGTTTGACACAGTAAAGTAGCGTATACATTAATAGAGTTGATATTTCAAGTTGTTGTTGGTTCTAGTGGTGGTTGCAGAGTTATGGGCTCTGGTCTGTGTTTTGGTAACTATATTTTGATGACAGGGTTTCAGTGATTCAGTATTGGGTGATTCAGAGATTGATGATGCAGGTATAAGTTGATGATTATATTGCAGTCGTGATTGTTTTGTATGTATGGATCCAGTATGAAAATTTATGAAATGTGGTCCTTGGAAGAAAAGAGAAGGTTGTAACCTTCTGTAGGTCAACACCTATGTACTAGTACATCAGCTAGTACAAGAGCAAAGGGGTTGTAGCTCCCTTCCAGGAGAGTCTGGAGAATGAGAGAAGGTTGTAGCCTTCTGCAGGTAGAAGCTTGCGTACTGGTATAAGACTGCACTAGTACAGAACCATTGTAAAAAGAAGTTTCTTATTAAAAGAAGATAGAGATGAATTGTAGCAGGTGGTTTTCACCCACATTAGGTTTCCATCTTACATCTTGGTGTTCATGTCTGTTGCTTATGTGTGATAATATGTTCTTTTTTACTGCTCCTATTTACTTTTCATATGGCTAATAATGTTCTTATGCACTCATCATAAGTTTACTGGATATACGCTTGTTACATTACACATAGTTGCATATACATGCAGTTTGAATTAACTGAAGCAACGTATATGAATCTGAATATGGAAATGAAAAAGTTACATTGATTTGATAATACTGATTCAACCCCCCCTTCTCAGTATTATTTCCAACAATTGGTATCAGAGCAGGTCCTTCTGAGGAAGCTTGATCGCTTGAAGGAAGATCCATCAGAATGGGTAATCAAGAAAGAGAGGCATCCATCAGGCCACCAATCTTTGATGGAAGCAACTTTGTCTACTAGAAGATAAGAACCACAACATATCTACAATCACTTGGAATGGATGTTTGGGGAATCGTGGAAGGAGGATATACATATCCATTTGCAATTCCTATAGATACAGCAGAGAGAAAACAATATGAACTCAATGCCAAAGTTGTTACTGTCTTATTGGGAAGTTTGTCACAATCAGAATTTGTCAAGGTCATGCAGTTCAAATCAGCCAAATAAATATGGGCAAGATCATTCTAAGCTATGAAGATGATGATCAGGTAAAACATGCAAAGCTTCAAACTCTTAAAATACGATATGAAACCCTTAAGATGCATAGTAATGAAAGAAGAGCTAATTACTTCCTGCGTATAGATGAGATTGTCAATTGTATGAGGAATCTAAGTGAAGAAATTAAGGAAGGTGTCTTAGCTGAAAAGGTTTTGAGATCCTTGTCTGCTAAATTTGAATCCAAAGTGTTTGACATTGAAGAAAAGGAGGACCTACAGTAAATCACTATGACACAGCTTCATGGAATCCTAACTGCTTTTGAGATGAGAAAAGGAGGACCATCAGATATGAGAGAAGCCGCATTTGAAGTATCAGCAAATGGAAAAGAAAAACTCAATGAATCAGGATACATTTCAGAAGAAGAAGATGAGGTAAATTTTGTCAAGAATCTTGAACAGGGATCTGGAAGGTTCAAAGGTAAGCTACCTTTCAAATGCTTTTCATGTGGTAGAGTTGGTCACTACGCTGCTAGATGCCCTCATAACAAAGGAAAGATATCTGAAGAAGGTAATAGAAGTTATTATACTCATGATAAAAGTAATGACTCATCCAATAGTGATGAAGACATTAGACTTCTCATGGCCTATGAAAATAAGGATGTAGAAACAGAAGAAGTTACCAAATTAAAAGAACAGCTGGAGTCAGTGACCAGAGTAAGGGGGCAGCTGCAGGGTGTAGTAAAAGATCAAAGCATAACAATTCAGAGACACGAATTTAAGATCCTCTCTCTAAAAGAAGATCTTGTAGAACAAGAACATGAAGTGTTCGAATTAAAGAAACAAGTGGAAGAAGGAAGAAAAGATGAAGAAAACATAAGGAAGCAGTATCTAGAAAAGGAAGAACAACATCAGGTTGAGGTAAATATCTTAAGAGGTAAATTAGAAGAAAAAGATAAACTGTTACGATTTCAAGACAGTACTAATATTTTGGATGATATTCTTAGTAGTCAAAGATCCCCTACTATCAAAACTGGTCTTGGTTTTTATGAAACTGTCGGAGGTGAATCTAGCTCACAAGGTGAGGAAAGGAATTCTAATGCAAAATATGACATGATAAATGAAGAGATATGTGGTCAACACCAGCAACAACCAAGGAAAGAAATTCTTCCTTCTAACTATGGAAGTGATAGTCTGTTATTTCCTCAAATGAATAATGTTGAATGTTATGTATGTCATAAATTTGTACATATTGCAGCCAGATGCAGAAGCAAAATGGGTCAAGACCATCACACAGAAAGATCATCACACTCCAGGTACTTCAAGGGATATTGTTATGCTTGCAATATGTTTGGGCACAAAGCCATTGACTGCTATAGGAGGAATATGAAACATGTAAGATTTTATGCATGTAACAAGTTTGGACATAAAGCAAGGGAATGCAGGAGCAAAATTCAAACTCCAAAACAAGAGGATCATACATCATCACAATTCTAAGTACTAAAGAAGACAAAATTAGAGATAGAAAGATGTGGCATAACTCAGTTAGCTGACATAAAAGACACAGGGGAGAATGAAAGTATAGACCTTCAGTATTCCAATTTTCATACGCATATATTATGAAGAAAATTCATGTATATACGTGATTTGGAGGCTGCTGAGTCACGTATATGGAGCTCTAAAGAAAAAACAGTAGAAAAGACTTAGGAAATGGTTGGGTTGTGGTATATGATGGTTGGCACAGGCTCAGGGGGAGCATATACTTCAAATAATGCATTGTTGGAATTTTGGTTAGAAGTCTTTGGTGATGATGCTTATGTGGCTTGATCAAAAGAATGGTATTGCAGGGTACAGGACTTAATGCTAATGCTTATGGTGCAGATCATATATGGTGTATGATAGTGGCTGATGACTATCATGGTCTTGAATAGATTGCTGGTCTTTGTTATAAAGACCTTGCATGTGCTCAGGGGGAGAATGGACGAATTGGTACATCTTGGCATGAACAAAGGGGGAGCTGAATCAGAGATTGCAATAGGTACTTCGGGGGAGTATGGATAGCAGAAGGTATACCCAGGGAGATAACTTCTTGGTCTACCCTTTGCCCTTGATGTCAAAGGGGGAGAGTGACTTGGAGTGGTGGTTGCCATCAAGTCAGAAGGGGGATATTGTTGGAATTATGATACTGGTGTTGTCCTTGATGGAAACTTACTCAGAGGTATGATATAGGTGTTGTCCTTG
Source organism: Pinus tabuliformis (assembly GCA_031772625.1). Taxonomy (NCBI): domain Eukaryota; kingdom Viridiplantae; phylum Streptophyta; class Pinopsida; order Pinales; family Pinaceae; genus Pinus; species Pinus tabuliformis. The sequence goes on from CM062816.1 coordinate 1,000,112,406, forward strand.
GTGGAAACTCACTCAAATAACAAATCATAGTGCAGCAGGTCAAGAGAGAGTTATACGCAGGTTAACCTTGATGAAAGAGGGTATACACATGGATGAGTAGAATAGAAGATGCGTATACATACACACGTAGGTTCACAGAAGGAAAGGCACATACATGTTGGAAAACTAAGTTTTGGTCTGTGGTATTTGGTCCATGGTATTTGGTTTGAAGTATTGACCCCAAGTATTGGGTCCAAGGTATTGGTTCTACATGGTTTTGGACCATGGTATTGAGAAAAGCCTAAACCTATATAAGGAGAAGATCATTAGGCCAAGAGGGGTGCAAGTGTGGGTGTGATGAATATCTGATGAAGTGTGAGATCTAGTATACTAGTTATGGGTTTGTAATGCTTGGCTCGATCTAAATCAAGGTGGCTCCTATGCGGTTAATAAAGGTTGATGGACTGGGATCTTGAAGACTAAAATGTATTATCATTATATGGTATGATAATGAATAGATCTGAATACTGACTCATGTTTTATCCTTTATATATTATGGTCTGGGTATATCTAAAGTTGGTAATTATAGCGAAGGTATAAGTAATTATCTTCAGATCTGTACACGGGTTCTCACTGGTGAAAGTGTGTGTACACGCTGGTTTGACACAATAAAGTAGCGTATACATTATGAGAGTTGATATTTAAAGTTGTTGTTGGTTCTAGTGGTGGTTGCAGAGTTTTGGGCTCTGGTCTGTGTTCTGGTAACTATATTTTGACGACAGGGTTTCAGTGATTCAGTATTGGGTGATTCAAAGATTGACGATGCGGGTATAAGTTGATGATTATATTGCAGTGGTGATTGCTTTGTATTTATGGATCCAGTATGAAAATTTATGAAATGTGGTCCCTGGAAGAAAAGAGAAGGTTGTAGCCTTCTATAGGTCAGCACCTACGTACTAGTACATCAGCTAATACAAGAGCAAAGGGGGTTGTAGCTCCCTTCCAGGAGAGTCTGGAGAACGAGAGAAGGTTGTAAGAAACCTACGTACTAGTATAATACTGCACCAGTACAGAACCATTGTAAAAATAAGTTTCTTATTAAAAGAAGATAGAGACAAATTGCAGTAGGTGGTTTTCACCCACATTGGGTTTCCACCTTACATCTTGGTGTTCATGTGTGTTGCTTATGTGTTATGATCTGTTATGTTTTACTGCTCCTGTTTACTGTTCATATGGTTAATAATGTTCTTATGCACTCATCATAAGTTTACTGGATATACAGTTGTTGCATGATAGACAATTGCGTATACATGCGGTTTGACTTAACTGAAGTAGTGTATACAAATCTGAATATGGAAATGAAAAAGTTATATTGATTTGATAATATTGATTCACACCCCTCCCCCCTTCTCAATATTATTTCCAAAAAATTGCATAGTATATCTTTAAATGAGCAGCCTATAGAAAATCATGCAATCTCATTAGAACCAATAGAAAATGGGTTGCAATGGTCTTTTCAAGTTTTTCATGATCCAATAGCTTATGTGTTGGATGATGTCTGTAGTAAAAGTGCTTCTCCACTAGCTAATTGTGAGATTGAAACAAGTATTGATACAAACTTGATCCAACAGCTGATTTCTTTATGAATTTCAGCAGGAGTCTCATCACAGTGCTTAGATGAAAGTTTGCATTCATGGTACGAGGAGAAGAAAAGTAATCCATTGGATGAGCTAAGTCCCAGTGTGCATGAATTTCAAGATCCTTATGCAATGTTTTTGGAGTCAGATAGAGAATCCATATTATTCAACGGATCTATTTACAAGTTTTCATGGGAGTTGCCTTTCAGTAGTTCTCTTCTGTTGTTCATAAGCAAGCACTTGTGGAGAATGCAAACAACAGCCAAAATGCTTACTTGGTTGCATTGGTTGTTTCATTTCACTTGATCAAGTGATGAATGGAACAACTAGAGTAGGTTTTATTGAATAAGCTCCATTTTGAGCATATTTTCCAGTTTGTCAGTTGTGTTTTAGTATTGAGTCATTTTCAAGTCAGTTTGTGTCGTCAAGTTGTCAGTTTTTAGTCATGCACTGGTCTGCTTTCCCAAAGATCTACGGTTCTTGGCACCTCTAAGGGGCTACCATCCCCATTGGAGCCAATGTTAGTGTCAGTCTTTAAAGCCTTCCACCAGTGATCAAACACGCTCTTACAAAGTGGTCTTAGGGTGTCAACGTCAAATTTTGTCATTTCAGTGAGTCTTCAAGTAAAATTTGGTCCTTAGGTATTAAGTTTAGGATTTGTTTTCACTTCTTTCAAAATTGTCCAAATGTCGGTCCATGTAACCATTCAGCTGAGTGTACCATCATGCAAAGAGTTGTCATCATCATTTTAGGTTCTAATGGGTCATTTTTACACCTTGTTCGTTCTTGAGTTGTACTTGGGTAAGGCTCATTTCCCTCTCCTACGGTTTTGAAGGTAATTTCTCTTGGATGGTCAAATCATCAACAAAGCTTTCATCCTAATGCTCATACACCTTCCCCTATCCTTAATGTACCTTATTAAACACTTCCCATCACTAATATCCCTCAAATTCGTCATTTTCTCACAAACCCTAGTTTATTGCTACAATTTGATAATTTTCTAGGGTAGGCCTGTGTTTTGACCTTTTGGACCCCTTCCCCTCACTCAATATTTGAAATTTCACTTTTCCCTAATTCCTAATATCCCACCCTACTTCCTAAAATTTTCCTAAGAGTTTAGAAGTCCCTTATCCCCTTTGTTTCCCTTCATTTCCACAAATCCCCTGTTCCACACATCGGGATAGGTTTTATTAAAATGATATTTATGAGAAAGAGAAGATGAATTTGACAAAATTGATAGAGGGTTTGGTCCATCATTGACCCAAGAAGAAAAACCTCTTTCCGTTTTTACACATGTTTCATCGTTTGGGAGAAATGTCGAAAACATCATTGGCCTCAACAGGATTGATGCACTTCTGGAGTGACCTTGGGAAAATCAATTTTTCTCCTAGTTGGGATGTTCAAATGACTTTCTTGATGAGTCAAATGATAATTAGACACAAATAGCTTTCCAATGAGCTATCATGAGGTCAATTTTGAGTTGATTAAGACCTTCAAAAGTTTACTGTAACAACACTCTGCATTTAGGAAACCTCATTCTGCACATTTTGACCAGTCTTAGGAGATGTGACATTTGATAGGGAAAATGAACTCCAAATTGAAAAATTCAAAACGTTTTAGAAATTAAACTAAACAAGCATTCCAACTAGCTATCAGATGCCCAATTTTGACATCGGTAAGGCAGTCAAAACTCGCCTTGAAGTTGGCACTGCGCATAGGAACAGTGGCGCTGCGCATTAGGAGGTTGGTGTTGCGCATCAGAGGGGCGCTACACATTAGGCAGCTTCTTCCTATGTAAAAATACACTAGAACTACACATCAGGTAGGCACTATGCATTGGGATCAGTTCATTTTGCATTGGCCAGTGAGGCTTCAAAACCAAACAAATTTATCTCAAATCCTCCCAAATGCTTCATTTTCCTTCTTAATAAGTAAGTACACTCACTTTGGAGCCTAGATAGGGTTTTTTATGTTTGGTTCATGAATTTTGCTTCCTAAAAGTCAAAACCTAGCTTGCCTTTATACTCTATTTCACATTATTTCAAAACCACAATCCCTTGCCCCTTTTCCCAACTTCATTGCACTAAAACTACTCGTTGATTCTATTGTGCCTTTCCCTATTTTCCCTAAGAAACTAATCCCCTTTATCAAACCCTAACTCCCTCATACATCAAAACCCTAGCTCCCCAAAATCCTTCCCTTCATTCCCCTACCCCATCTCATTACTATTGTTCCAATTACAAAATATCTTCGTACTCACCTTTTTGTTCCCACCTATTATCCATTATTCACTATATCATCACTACATTATCTCATAGAAACAAGCATGGAAGGAGACAGTGAATTAGATTTTGAAGAGGAAACGCTTAGTGATAGCTCAAGAGAAACTACTGTGAAGTCCAGGAAGCCTCACAAAGTTGGAAAAGTCATCAGGGAGGAACCTATTAGCATGAGTTAACTCCTTGCTAGCCCACTAGCCACCACATGTTTCATACATCATTCATGTTTTGATTTTTGTGAAATGGTAGAAAAGCATCTGGTTCACTTGACTCCAGTTGAATAAGAATTGGTTAATGAGAGATGCATATGGCTTGAGAGGGTAAATATCCACCTTGAGGGCCTTCTGAGGAAAGAAAATAGAGATAACAAGATGCTAAGGCATATGGCTCACCATTATTTGACCTGGAATAGAATATGCAACAAGAGGATCAAACACCTTAAGGCAAGATTAAGGAGGGAATTAAAAGGAAAAAATAAGGATGAAAAGCTCAAAATTTAAGCTGATGTGACTTTAGCCCAACAAAGTAACCCATGATGCAACTTTGAGCCAAAATTGGGCAAGTTTTGAAACAATTTTGTCATTTTCCAATTTTTGAATTAGGCAACACAGGAAATTTCGGCTGATGTGCAGCGCCACCAGTGCTGTGCATTGAATTGGTGCATCTTCTTGCCAAATGGCTTGTAGATATAGATTCAACATAAAAAAATATGCAAACCCAAAAAGTTTCATCAATTTTGGAGAAGATCTTGGCCACCAAAAGGGCAAAAAACACTCAAAAAGTGCCCTCTTTGCCACTTTTTGGACACACACAAACCAGTCTTGGGAGAATCCACTTTTGTGGGAGAAAATGACATCCAAAGTAGAAAATTCAAATCATTCCAGAAATTAGACAGGAAGGGCTTTCCAACAAGCTATCTTGGGATTGATTTGGATGAGTGGAAGGCCTCCAAAAGTAGCCTTGAAGTGGCACTGTGCATCAGGCTCAGGACGCTACGCATTAGGCAAAGTTTTGCCAATTTTTTCTAAAAACTCGGAATTTCTCCCAGTTTGTCTATTAGTTGACTTTTTCTCTTCTCCTTAGTAAATTTGTGATGGTAAATGATGTAATATGATGTAAATTTGACGAAAAATGACTTGAGGGGGTAGACACATCAGTTAGAGGTGGTTTGAGGTTGAATGAATTAGTTTCCGTAGTTTTAGAGGCAAGTTGTTCCGCTGTCTATTTTCTAGTTCTTAGTTTATATTTTGTTGAAACATCTCCTTGACTCATGTATTCAACCCCTGATGGCTAGCATAGGTGGTTTGATGCCTATATTATGTACTTTCTTAGTCATTTGTGAAGGTTGGACTCTTGTGGATGCATTGAGCACTATTGTAAATCACTTCTGCAGTTTGGCAAGGAAATGAACCAGGGTTTTGCAGCATTTTGTGGGATTCTTGTGGTAATGTGTCCTGGCATTGTTTTTTCCTCTGTGATTTATTTTCTCTTATGTGTATATGTTCCAACATCTATTTCTTTCTTCATAACTAAATGAATCAAGAGAATTAGGTAGAATCGATTGATATTCAGTGCTTTGCCTAGAGGATACATTTAGTTTTTAATGTTTTCTGCTGTTTGGAAAGGAGTCATGAACCTTGCATTCCCTCTCCAACTCCTCACCAGTCTTCAGACTCACCATCACATCCAATTAAAAGTGCTAAAACACCTGCCTACCTTTCCCCACAGAAACCTTTGCAAATATGAGTTGATTTCTGGACCGAAAGCTGCCTTCTTCATTTGATCCAAAACCAACCATTAAAATCAATAAAAATCCTCTGAACAAATATTCCTAGCCTAAAATCAACATTAAATTTCAGTCATCTCAAGCCCTAGTTGCCATATTCTAATTGAGATTGACAAGGAGAGAGCCCTCTCTCGACCTGGTAGGGCTGGATACCAGATTAAGCGTGGATTGATGTTACCCTAAACCTGCCTTCATTCAACCTGATCATGGTATTGAATTCTTGGTCAGTGCGGAGGGAGTGTGAAGCCTAGGATACCCTATTTTTTATGACTAGATGACAACTGCATGAGGGCACACAACCCTTTAGCCATGGGGAGATTTTTGTCCTCACTTTTGTACCTATTTTACACCTAATATTTTATTGTTCCTATCGACATTTACTCCATTTTTATCCTTTTTGTACCATGCTATCACTGCCAAACCACGTTATTTTTCAAATGCATGTATAATATTTACTTCATGTTATTTTCATGTGATTTTGATTAGTTTAAGTAGATATTAATGGACTTATGGCCATTGATTTTTTTTTACTAATCCTTATATGGAGTTATAGACTTTGAAAACATATGGATAGGTAGCAGGGGTTCTAACACATTGATGAACAATGCACCAGGGAACCTTTCATGGACACGCTATTCTATACTCAATTTTTCATCTCAATTTTGTACTCTATTTGGCAACATGTGTTCAATCAAATCCTTGGTGTTCTAGAATTGATCTCCTTATACTCAAAATGTAGTTAGTTTCCTTAATCGCACTATGATCAGGATGAGCTCAACCAAGATCCATTTGAAGATTATTAAAGAATATTTCATACAACTTAATTTTAGATTGGATGTTATATGTTTACTTTTTCTAGTTAATTAGTTATGCCTATTTTTCATTTGCTGAACTTTATAAAAGCCTTATTCTCTCTGTATGTAAGGGGATGGAAATATTGTTAAGTAATTTTGTTGCAAGAAGCTTTATGCTCAGAAGGCATTGGAAAGTATGATGTGCTTGTTATTTGAACTCATATTTTGTTGAACCTTAATACATAATTCTGATTCAGAATTTAAATTTTTGTAAGTATTATGATTCTTTTTATTTTTAAATCATTGAGTTAACCTAGACTCACTCTGAGAAGCAGAAAGGACCCACCACCACCTGGAAACAAGTCATGTAATTGATATAGTCTATAGGAAGTGTGTTTGAATGAGATTTAGGAGTGTGGATCTTGTTCTAAAGATGTTTAATAGTTAGATCTTAGCATCACAATTTCTATTCTGTACTTAAGCTCTTACTCTATTTTTCTTGGATCTGAACAAATATCTCGTCTTTAAATCATTGAAAACTAGAAAGGATTGTATTGATTAACGTTTTCAATGTATGAATGGTTTATCCAATACAATATCATGGTTAAGAATAATTAAGAGAGTGCTTTACACTTTGGATGAATACGGAGGTTGATAACTGTGTGATAAGCCTTAGTTGGAATCAGTTTTATAATTTTGTATCCTATATATTTATTATCTGATACAAAATCCTGTAGCATCGTGTTTGATATGAAAGTACCCAGAAGTAATGTGACAAGATGTTGGTTGTTGATTGAGACTGTAGCTTAGTTCTGAGATTCAATATAATTGTAGTAAGGTTGGATTGAAAATTGTAGGTTAATTCTCTTTCATAAAATTTTTGAGTTTGACTAGAGTGGTTTTAAATTAGAACAGACTTCGATCTTTAGAATCTTTTATATCTGAGTGTGTCGACATAGCTAGTGAAGGATATTGATTTAGAGTTTTGTTACTTAGTTTCTTTTGAGTATTTGTAGAGTTGAATGATAGGAAAGATAAAGAGATTAGTTTGAATTCTTGTTGGCTTGTTTTATGCACCCTGGGGATTAGATGTAGTGATTAGACTTGGTCTTGTTTGGATTGTCCATTTTCCTTATCTTAAAATAATTTGGATTAGAATCAGTTTTTCCTGGATTGAGATTAGCATAAGTTCGATATCATTTTGAATAATAACCAGCCTTGATTGATTTGAGATTCCTATTAATTAGATTAAATAGATCTTATTGTTTGGGTTGAGATTTCCATTATTTTAAAAGTGAAGTTAGAATGTTTGAGTAGTAGTTTGTATAATTTGAATTGAATATTTTAATTGAAGTTGTTGAGTGGTAAATTGTAGTATTTAGGTCGTGATAAGAATTTCTTAGGTAGTAGTTAGAGATAGTCTGGTTTGAACAATAGTTAGCAATGTTTGCATAATGATTGGTAGTGAGGTAGTGATTGATATTTTGACTCATCTTATATGTATAGTAGTTTGAATCGCTTAAGTAGTGACTCATATTTCTTATGAACAATGATTTTCATTGTCTGTGCTATAGTTTTCAGGTAGCTTGTAATTTAGTTTGTTTGGTTGCTTTACCTTTAAGTGAGTTTTTGAGTTAATAAAGTTATGATTAAAATAGGATAATAATAAAATTGTTTGATAGTAGATTGCCTCTTCCATATCACAATCCATTCTGTATTCTCATGATAATACAATGAGTTCCCTCGGTGAAAAAACATTAGCATTCCATCTTCTAAAATTAAGAATTTATATTTAATTTGATAAGTTTCTTCACCTCAGTTTATTGTCATTAGAAATAGTATAGATTGAACATTTTGTACTTAACTTTGCAATGAATTATTGGAACCTAAATCAGAATGCAATGTAACTAAGAGATTATGAACCTCGGTTGATAATTTAATTTAAGGTAATTAAACAACAAATAAAACTCCTAACAATAATAAATAACATAAGGAGTTAAGTATTTTTGTCCCAATACAACTCCTAGAGATGTATCTAAAGCATCAATAGAAATATGGAATGGGAAGGAACTATTTGGCCCTCTTAAAATTAGTGATTCATAAATATTTTGTTTCAATGTCTCAAAACCTTTTTGGAAGTCAGAATTCTAATAAAATTCCCAATCCTTTGTAAGAAGTTTAAAAAGTGGTGAAACTATTTTAGTGAAGTTGACTACAAACTTTCTATAATAACTTGTGAAACCGAGAAAACTTCTAACATCTCTTTCAAAGTAGGGATTGGAAGTTTAAAATAACTTCTACCTTGTATGCATCCACCTTGATTCCAACACTTGAAATATGAAGGCCCAACTAATTCCTTCATTAAACATCATAAACAATTTTTCATGACTCAATGCAATATTTTCTTCTTTGCATATAATAAGAACTTTTTCTAATTTTTGATAGCTCCTTCAAAAGTGTTTTCATAGATAGTAAATTCATCCATATAGTCTTCTACACAATGATGGATCAAGTCATAAAAATATGCTTAAAATTGCTCGCTGAAATGTAGCAGATGCGTTACATAAACCAAAAAGAAGTACCCTGTAAGCATATGGACCCCATGGACATGTAAAAGTTATTTTGTCTTGATCTTCAAGTGCTAGTTGAATTTGATTATATGGATTGAAACCATCAAGAATGAAAAATATTTCTTCCTTGCTAATGTATCTAATAGTTGTCCAATAAAAGGTAGTGGGAAATGATATTTTATAGTAAATATTTTTTAGTTCTCGATAATATATGCATACTCTCCACTTTCCATTCTTCTTTGGTACAATCAGCAAAGGTGAAACGTATTCACAATATGAAATTGGGTAAATGAAATTCACATTAAGCAATTCTTATAATTCCTCCTTAAGCATTTCCCTCATATTAGGATTCATCCTTCTCTAAGGTTGTCTCACTACTTTGGATTTTTCTTGAATATAAAAATGATGCATACATATATTTGGATCAATCCCCTTCATGTCAATGTATTCCCATGCATATGCGAAGGAATGTTTTTGTAGCATCTTTATCAATTACTTCTTTTGAAATTATTCCTAATTATTATTAATGTTTAATTTTTTACAAGGATAAATTTCTAGTAAATCATTTCCAAACATTTCCATAGAGTTTAATCTTATTTTGGATTGTCTAGATGAAAAATTTTCAAGTCGACAACCTTCTTGAAAACTTTGATCTAGCATGTGTAAACAATAGTTTTTCTCATAATATGAAGAAAAATCATTATTATTCATCAAGTTTACTAATTTATCATCTTCATCACTTTGTCAAATAGTCAGTATTGGGTCAATGTTTACAAAGTCTTCATTATCATCATATTCTAGCCAAACTTCATTCTCTAATTTAGTTATTGTTTTTGCAAGTACATATAATGTGAATGTTTTAGTAGAGTTAGCATCATAAATGAACATACCACTAGATCTGCAACTTATGAATGCGTTAGTTGTAGCTAGACATGGTTATTTGGGAGTTAATACCATAAAGTCATCAGGGTACTCTGACGAATCTAGGGATATTGATACATCTTATAATATACCATAAGGTTTAATAACATATCTATGTCCTAATTGCAATAAAGTTGGGATATATTGAAGATTAGATATCCTTAATTGATCCATAATATTCTTACTCACGATATTAATAGTTGCACCTAAATAAATCAAAGTGTTCGGAATTTCAATACCATTGATGTGGATTTTTATAATGGGGCCACCTAGATCTAAATATTTTTCAATGATTGGCTTCCCCATCTTAATATCTACAATTTTTCCAACCAATGGAATATTTTTAATGCATTTTCTTTGTCTTCTTGTTCTCTTTATACACAACTCCTTTATTGTTTTTGCAAAAATGGGTATTTCCTTTATAGCTTTAAGAAAAGGCATTTTGATGAAAATATTTTTGAATTCATCTAGCATGTTATAATCAGGTAAAAATATTTTCTTTTTTATTCCTTTGTCAATTTGAAGTCTCTCATGAAAGGGAGGATTTTGTAAGGAAACGAAATGTTGTTTAGCTACATGAGTTTTAGGAGTTGATTTTATTTGGTTTTCATCTAATTATGTAGGAATATATTCCTTTGAAGGGGTATTCTCTTGATCAAGAGATCCATCCTTTTCAGGAATTTTATCCTCCTTATATTCCCGGATGAAAAATCATGGTATTTTCTTTTGAAAAAATCTATGAGATCAAATTTGGACATCATTTATACCTAGAGGATATATCATACAACCTTTAAATCTTTGAAATTAAACATTATAAATGGGTTGTTGAGGTGTTTTATTATTTGGTTTGGGGACTGGTTATGTAGGTAGTTGGTTAGATTTCTAAGGAAGTGGAGTGGATGGTAATGGAAGGGGTTGACTTGAACTTAATTAAGGCTGGAATTGTGGTTGACTAGGTTGTGGTGATTGGGGAGGAGAATAATACTGAGGTTGGTATTGAGGATATGGCAGTTGGAAAGTTTGAGTATACTAGGGCTCCTACCATGAGAACCTTGTCAACCTTGTGAACAGGATGGGTTTTGTGGTTGAGGTGGCCAAGTTTTCCATGGTAAAGGTGTATTTCAATTACATTGTGGTTTTACATAATACCGATATTATATATTGGGATCTTGTACCATGCCTATTTCCTGAGACCGCCAAGGTCTTCTGGGAGAAAAATAGCAAATTGGTTCAAATTGACTTGTCCCAACTTCTTCTTGGAAAACAACTCTAAGTCCAGATATTGAGGGGAACTCCTTTCTAGATTGATTTTCTGCATAAATAACACATATTTCAACACTATCAAGAGGAAATTCTCATAATGCATGATTTTTCCTATGTTTAGGACAAAAAATAGGCAATGCAACATTTTAAGCTTTTTTCTTGTTTTGTATCCTTAGAATATCTAGTTGTTCACTAAGATTTCCAAGAATATTTGTTTTAAAATTACACAGAAAATCACCTAATTCTACTCTACTTACCATACCAGATGCATATTTTCTTACCCTTGACATGATTGGATCTCTTGGATTCTTTCCATATTTCTCTTTTTATCTTGAGATGTGTTTGCATAACTCACAAGGTTCTTGAAATGGAAATTGTGAAACATATCCTTTACCCATTAGTTTGAGAATATAAATGGACTACTCACCCTTATGGATTTTAGCAAGAGATTTTTTAATTTGTCTTCTTCTAAATTATGCAATTTAGCTCTTTTAGCATCATAGAAAAATGTCTCCACCAAATCTTTGAGGCTTTCATCCTATTTTTGGGACATCTTAAAAGCTTCATCCTTAAGGTCATGATGTATGCAATAATATTTATATTTTTCTAAGAATATTATTTTCTGATCATCCCATGTCCTAATAGAATGTATTCCTAGACTCATGAACCATTTAAGTGCCCCATATTTTAGAGTAGTAGAAAATAATTTCAATTTTTGAGTATCAAGTAGATAGTCATATGATCTTCACAATACTTCAAATGCAAAAAGAAATGTTTTTGGATCATCAATTCTCAGCCCATGGAAGTTTGGGAGGATAGATGTGAAAAAAAAACTCATGGTAGCAGTGGTATCAGTATATAAAATAGGGAACCTAAAAGGATCCTCTTCATGGAAATATCCTACATATCCCCTTCCACCTATACCGTCTCAACCTCCTCCACCACCTCCTCCTATTCTACCTCTTCCTATGCCAATTATTGGTATTTTCCATTATGTACTTCTCCTTCTTCACATTCCATTATAGATTCTTCAGAGCTAATATAAGGTTCAATGATAGGGTTATTTACCTATTCTTCCTTTGGTTCCTATACTAATGGTAATTCAAAAATATTTTCCTCTTCAACTCCTTCCTCCTCACTAGGTACTTGCAACTCTTATCCTATGAGTTTTTCACCTATTGAGGAAACAAATATGACTTATTTAATGGGGATGTAGGTTCTTTTAACTAGATCTTCTATAGATGAGGTTGGTGAATCCCTAGGCTGAATTTATTAACTATACACTTCAGGGGGTCTTTTTCTACCTGCAAATCATGGAATATGTGTAATAGAAGGTGGTGTGGCACTACATGGTATAGCGAGGGTGGTTGGTGCTGCTGGTATTGAACTACATCCTCTACTTACAAATATACCCCTATAATATTGTTTTCGATACATGTATCTTAAATCATTTTAATATGAATTAATTATGAATCTAATGAATGAATGAATCTATTATGAAATGCAATTGTGACATATGTAAATTAGAGAAAACCCCATAATTGTTATGTGTTGGGTAGCGGAGGCCTTGCAGAACAGTTTTGGGGCTGAAAGCTTGCAATTTTGGGTAAAAGTATAGTAAATACTCCACGAGATGCACGGAACGCGAATTTTAATGAGTCAAGTCAAAGGGTTGTCCACCCAAAAATAATGTAAGAAAATAGAAAATGAGTTGGCCTACCCATGTTCCGTGAACCATGGAAATGTATAAATAGAGCAAGGTTCTATGTTAGAAGTCAGTTCTTGAGTATGTATTTTTGATCTCGAATGTAATGGGTTGATGAAGAAATAAATCCTTGAGCGTCTGTAATTCCGAGTCAAGGGTGTTGGTAGATAGATAGAGGCTCTGTAACTGTGTGCACAGAGGCCTAGTAGAGTCCGCAGCTGTGTGCGTAGACCCTTGTAGCTGAGTGCGTAGGGTGGATCTGGTTGTACTGAAGAGAAGATCAACAAAGATAGGAATTTCTGAATCATTATGTGTTTTCTTGTGGATTTGTCTATTGGTTATGTTCTGAATTTATGCATTATCTGTTATAATTGAGCACATGGGGTTTTAAAGTTAAATGTTTTCTTAAAGACTGTAATAAGAAGATCAGACTTGTAATAATTTCATTAATAAGAAAAGTGCATCTGCGCGGATCTATGCGAAAGCTCGACAGCTGTACAGAGTGGCGCGAGGCGACATAATGGTTTGCGACCCCTCTAGACCCCATAAAGACATCCCAATGGTGTAGAAACCTGGTTCCAGTACCCTCCCATACTAGCTCAGGTGAGACTTCAGTTCGCACTTTGCGGACTGTTGCTAAAAGGGCCAGTAGTGCGAGATTTGTTCGGATAATACATTTCTAAAACCTGGGTCAGGCCCCAATAAGCAACCAGATGGTTCCGTTGTCGGGACCAGGATCTGCCTAAGGGATGTCTGATGTCAGGACGTTGGAACCCTACCAAGAAAGAACTTGAATATTGGTTGGATCAGAAGCTTCACGAGTTCGTGGTTCAGGAAAACAAAAATCCACGGATATCAGAGGAAAGGTGGCTGGATCGTTACATCTACACAAAGATCCACGAGATCTTCTTCATGTCATTCTCGACAGAGTTGTACGAGTGGATCGCGAGGCTAGTTGACAGTGTGGGAAGGTGCAGACTAGATCAACCCATTGTGTGGACTCCAAAATTGGTACGCAGGCTAGAAGCATCAGAAGATAAAATTGTGTAGGCAGTAGATCACTGGTTGGACCGAATAATAGGAGGGTTTATCACCAAATTCGTGATAAAAACTACTATGAGTTATAGCGAAGTAGAAAGGTGCTTTCTCCAAGGACCGTAGGGGAAGTACATAAAATCGTTGAATACTTGGATTAAACTAATGTTATGTGAAAAACAAATTATGCGCATTCATTGATGTCTAGAGTAACGTGGAGCGAAATAGGCTACTGAGGAACTGAAAGATTAGAGAACAGTCCTCTGATTTCTATTTTGCAAGAAGGAAAGGAAGAGCTCGCAGGGTTCTCTCCGAGAAGTGCAGTCTGATTAATTAAGAAATGCATTCCACTGATACCACCACTGTCCACGCAATCACCTACTTCACCTACATCAGATCCATCGTCACCTACCCCACCTCCGCCACCACTGAAGGTTGGGATGGCATGTGCAGTCAAGTTGCCGATATTTAAAGGCATAGGAAATGAGGAACTAGATTAGTTTTGGTTCATGGTAAAGGCTGTATGGGCAGCCCAAGGCGTAATGTATGATAACATAAAGAAAGCTACTCTAGTTAGTGCATTGCAAGACCACACACTAAGGTGGCAAATAAAGTACTTGAATGACCACCCAAATGTGGGAATAGCGGTGATCCACGATGCATTGAACAAAGAATTTAGTTGGACAAAATCAGAGACGCAGTCGATCATTGGGCTCAAGGAGATCGAAATGTTACCTGGAAAAACCCTGTGGGATCTAGATCAGAGACTGAAAAGTACAATCCGCGAGGCTAACATGACATTGATGGATGCACAACACTGTGCATGGTTTGTGGCCTGTTTGACACCACATCTGAGGATGATGCTATCACAACAAAAGATCTAAACCCAAGTCGAAGAATTAGAGACAACAATGAGGTTGCAAGAAACTCCAATACCGGATCCAGGGTTGGGAGTTCAGCAAATCCATGTGCAGCTACAAAACTTGTGCTTAGAAATGCAAAGTTTGAAGCAAGAAAGGGCACCTCGACCGGAGGCGCGTACAGAGGTAGGGTGCATTAAATGCAAAAGTTAGGGTCATGACAAGGACCACTACCCTGTCTTCGCAAACTATCTGGCGCGAGGGGGCCCGATGCCATTAAGGCTGGAGGTCCAAGTAGGTCCAAGTACAACACCCACGCTCTGGTGTGCAATTTGTCAAGTAGGAGAAAAGCACGCAACAGACAACTACCACCTATTGTAGAAGTATACCCAGACCTAGTAGCAGCTGTATTGCAAATTTTGTGGATCAGTGGTTCACAACGAGCGAACGTGTCAATGTTATGATTTAATTATGGAAAGGACCACAGCTTATTGAATGCAAACTAAAGTACGAGGTTTCGACCCAGCCATAGGGCCACGGGGGGGGATTTCAAGGATGCGGATGAGGAAGAGGAATGGGGCCTAGGCGAGGGCACGAATAGTTGATCTGTTATAACTGCGGAGGGCCAGGGCACTATGCTTGTGACTGTACTAACCCAACGAGATATCTTGTCTATACTGTGAGTAGTTTGACCATGAAATGGTAGACTGTCCGATGCTAATTGCCCAAATGTGTGAAGAGGGGGGTACTACAGCGCATTCCAACTCAAAATGTCCAAATGATGAGATTAGAACCACACGAAGAGGACCCTAGCATAAATATGGTATTGAGGAGTGACGTAACCATAGGAGTAGATGTGAGGAAATAGCCTGGAGAAGATGGGAAGAGTCGCGATGCTCCTACAAAGGAACCTGACTTGGAGATAGCGCAGGTAAAAGAGATGCCTAAAGAAGCTCAGAAGAGCTTGATGAAAGTCTCTACTCAATGTAATAGGATCTGATTGAGCCGAGAATGGATCCCTCTATGCTTACAACCTTCTTAGAGACATGTATGAAGTTTTTACGTGACAATAGAGTAGTTAAAGGACTGCAAGAGATGATCACGAGGTGCACAAGATCAAGGGAGCCACGTGTTGTCCAGAAACTGGGAAAACATACTCTGCGCATCAGGCGGGAGATGAAAATGTGTTGCCAAAGCAAATGTGGGAATGCATGGGTAGGCCTACACTACAGTGGTCTCCTATTCAACTCCGGATGGCTACTCAGTAAAATATCTTACCGATGGGACAACTGCAAGGGGTGATAATGGACATTGAAGGCATAAGTACGCTGACTGACTTTGAGGTAATAGAAATTGTTGATGATAGTAATCCATACCATGCATTTCTAGGAATATATTGGGCGACGAACATGAATGGGGTCATCAACTTAAAAAGACGGAAAATGACATTCGAGAAAAAGTCACTCTGTGTCATAATTCCATTGGACCCAACTGAAGGAGCGTGCTACACTGAACTGCAGCGCGATGAGGATAGTGAAGATGAACTGGCCTGCATCTACCAGATAACAATGCAAGACCAGGACTAGGTGAATCCCTCACCAAACAAAATATTCTCATGGGAGTGCGATAGTTCCAGCACATTGGATTCAGATGAGGAGATTGAATGATGGCAGAACCGATTGCATGAAGTCACAACACTCAACTGTAATATGATGATTAGATCATTGCGACACGTGACCACTGAAGTAAGACAACGACCAACAGACAATGGCACAACAAATGAGGAGCATTTCATCAACCTTGGCACTTCAATCGTAGAGAAAAAGTAGCATAGTACGATGGAAAAAGCACCGTGTGCACCGGTATGGCGTGCACATAGGAAGATGAGGTGGAGTGAGCACAGAGGTAGAAGGCGGTTATGGGTTGGCGGACTTCCACGAAAAATAGGGAATCAATGATATAGCAATTTGAGTACCCATCTACAATGGAGCCCACGATGGTATGCGGTGCAACCATCGACCCAACGACATCTGTGCGTAATAAGGTTCGTTGGGCTAAGAAAACCATAAACCAAGTAGGGTGTGCACAGAGAACTCTATCCATGAATAAACACACTAAAATCATGGGGCCAAGGAGAATTTCCCCAGCTGCTGTCCTTGCAGTTCGACCTGAACAAGAAGAATTGGATGAAGGGATCCGGTAGTCATGGGAAGCCATTCGGCATGGCAACATGATACTTCGCGAGCTAGAGGAAGTGGGGATCAGGCTAAGGAGGAAAAGAGTGAGGCTGGATGAAGAAATTGACAAAATAAAATTACGAATCACACAAACGGGCTGCGTGAAAGAACCACTTAGGGTACTAGACCTGGTCGACCCTCCTACACTACTAGAGCAAGTCGTGACCCTGTTATCATGTTTGCGACTGCACCCTAGGGCACAAGGGAGCACAAATCACAATGTTCTATGGGACTCAATGGAACAAAAAGGGTGCTAGCAGTCCGGGCTAGCAGGGAAGAGGAAGGCTCACACGAGGGGTGCGACCACCTGACTATCCATAGGAGGCCCAGGCTCAGCGCTCCACACAGTTGGAAGAGGGCGTGGGACTATAAAGCAGTCTGCGGAAGGGTTGCATGCTTCGAACATGACGCGTGGGACCAGTAAAAAGAATAGGACGCGTCTGTTTACTAGGGACTGCACTGCCGCGTGGGCAGACTAGAAAACGACTATTGCAGCTACTGTTCATGACAAGATGTCCCATTTAAGACACTGAGGAGTGGGCAGCAGGCCATTAAGACATAGGACTGAATTGAGTTGCCACCAAAATCACATTAATAAGCCATGAAAAAGGGGAACAACCAAATTTGTAACTAAAAGGGTATATAAATCACCGGTGGTTGATTGCCCCACACTATTTGGTCCCTTGAATGGTAAATTGGTGAAGGTTCACAAAGAGCGGCACAGGATGGATGAAGTAGCCTTGAAAGGAAAAAGGAAAAACTGTTACAGTTGAGAGAAATGAAGAGGTAGAGGATCCTCTGGCCTCTATCAAAGAAATAGAACCAGGAAAAGAAAGGGAAGAAGACCTCCACCCAGTAAGACGCCCTAAGTATGTGCCTCCCAGGAAAGGGAAGGCCAAGGTACCTGGTGATCTAGATGTTGTGGAAAACATTCTCATCACGTTGTCTTTCCCAAAAGGGGTTCCGCTGGAAGGCACGGTGATAGGCCGCATCTCGATGATGAAATTTGAGGATTGGGACCTTGCAGATACAGAGAAGTTTCCCCACTTAGCGACTAGTGAACTGATGGAGCAAAGCGCGGAAGGGATGGTTACAACACTTCAGCCGAAGGAATGGTTGCGAAAGGTGGAGGAATCCGGGTTACTCTGTCTCCTATCCATTCCCCACTTTCTCTGCCCCCCCATTACAATATTGGTCATCAGACAGTTGCTTTGTCTGGTACACAATGGATACTTATGGATAGACAAACCATCCCCATCATAGCAGAACTCATTCATAGGATCTCACAACTTTGCTGTGAGGGAAGAGACCCCATGGAAATCATTGATAAGAGTGGCGATGTGATGATGACAGAAACCCCAAAAAAGAAATACAAGCTGGAGAAAGGGTAGCGAGGGTATGCTATTAACAGTATTCCAGACAAAGCGGTCCACGTTGCTACACAGTTGCTGGCTGGGAAAGTGATGTGAAAATACCACGGAAATGAGGTTCTAGCAATATTCATCGTGCTAGCTGAGCAATGCGTAGGAGGGGAATGATTCAATTGGGTGTAGTTCCTCTGTGATGAGTTCCTGACCAACTTTAGGGAGGTCCAAGAGGAGGGCAAGACCTTCCACTATGCGTGGTTGCTGTTGTCCATCATGCTAGTTACAAGTGAATTACTCGAAGATAGCTAGTTTCCCTCCTTGGACCAGGATTGGCCAGAAGCCACCAAATATGTGTCGCTCTGGGTGACCAAGGACGCTGCCAGAATCTGGGACATCAAGATTTTCTGGATACTAAGGGAAGAAAACGTCCACCAATGGATCAACCAATAACCTCATTTGTCCACCGAGGTATATGAAAGTGTAAAGAACATAACTGAGTTTAAGGATGATAGGCACTTTGTCTACATTCAGGCACGCAAAGACCTTGAATGGACGTGGACCACACTTCCCTTCATTTCCATTGATGAAGATTTCTATGTGGTATTGGATACCTAGCACCGAAGTGGCGCGGACCATATGAGGTGGGGCGCGATGAGGTCTCTATCCAAAAACAGAAGGCTGAAGCTAAACGCGCAACACAACAAAAGCGGAAGGAACAACACGTTGCGAAAGTATGGGTGGCCCAGGAGGTGGGACAAACTTCTACAAGTAAGGCGCCAGCAGGAGGGGTTGTGACGACAAAGGACGGAAGCAGTCCAAAGGTGCCCACAAAGCCGACCATGGATATAGAAACAGAAGGAATGGTGCCAACCACCATGGGGTCACCCTTAAAATGACCACAGTTGACAGAATGAACGAAGCCGCGGAAGAAGGCCAAGCCGTCTAAATGAGATGGGGAACTTATTATATTGACCGAGGGTGATCTTGGTGGCATAGGGGATACATTTCGTAAAGTCACCTGGGAGGCACTCAAAGAGGCCATGTCGGAGCAACAGACTGTGTTGGGGGCACTCTCCGTGCAGCTGCAGGAACTAGGGATATGGGCCTCGTAGGTAGGAACCATTGCTACCTGTGGAGCTCCGGGTCTGTTAGCCACTGAGCATATGCTATAGGCCAAATTGGCTAATACTATCCCCCTGCCAGTAGGAGCAGTGACAACAAAAAATGTGGCAAACAGAGCTGTGGTGTGCCGACTTGAGGGACTTGGATTAAATTTGGTTTCCATCCCTTGTGAAATCTTGTACTAGCTCCAGGACAATTCAATGATGGAGCTCCATGCTAGGGAAGGACAAGCGGTACAGGTACTCAGCGAGCAACGAATTAATATAGAAAAATTGAGCCTCCAACGAGATGAAGTGGTAACACAAAATTGATAGTTGGAACAAATTGTAGGGGAAGCATGTGCTCGTGCCCCTGAGTTGGAGATTACGACTGAGTTACCTGTCAGCATACAAATCCATAAGTTGGCTAGTGGGTCCTGCAAAGCAAAGGAAGAAGCTGCTAGGGTTCATTTGACCCTCAACTTATAGATTGCAGAGCTGAAACTACAAGTACAGCCTTCGACACCATCGGAGGTCACTGAGCAGTGCAGAGGCATCATTCAATCCGGGTGGGAAACGATCACATGTTCCATGAAGGAGTGCGTTGACTTGTTGGATCAGTCGCTTATTACGCTCACTTTACTCTAGGAAGATCCAACCTTACATCGATTGGAAATAGAGGCAAGGGAACTCCAACAAGCCTATGATAATGTGAGAGGGACCGCACAGATGGTTGTTATTATGTAGCGCTTAGCCAAGAT
This sequence comes from Pinus tabuliformis, assembly GCA_031772625.1. Lineage (NCBI taxonomy): Eukaryota > Viridiplantae > Streptophyta > Pinopsida > Pinales > Pinaceae > Pinus > Pinus tabuliformis. The sequence goes on from CM062816.1 coordinate 1,000,132,700, forward strand.
GAGGGAGGCCCAGGCCCTGAAGATACAAGCTAACACTGCCCGATAGAAGGAAGCTGTGATTAAACAATGTCTCCAACCATGGCTTGATGAGGCATTCCCTTTTTCCACCACCATCGAGTGCAAGGTGGCAAACATGCAGGCAGAATATGCACCCAGCGAAGCAGCCAAAACAGATACTGATACATCGGTGGCTCGTGTAGAACAGGTATAGCGGATGCTAGAATAATTTGTTGCAAGTACAAGCGAAACATAGATGTTGCTGACCAACCTCTGCGTGAAGATTTTCGCACCAGCCTAGTGACTCGGGATGAGTCACGATGATTGTATTGGGGTCTTATTGGGTAGCGGAGGCCCCACAGAATGGTTTTTGGGCTCAAAGCCCACAATTTTGGGTAAAAGTATGGTAAAGACTTTGTGAGATGTGTGGAGCACGAATTGTAATGAGTTAAGTCAAAGGATTGTCCACCCAAAAATAATGTAAGAAAATAGAAAATGATTCGGCCTACCCATGGTCTGCGGACCATGGAAATGTATAAATAGAGCAAGGCTCTATTGTTAGAAATCAGTTCTTGAGTATGTATTTTTGATCTCAAATGTAATGGGTTGATGAAGAAATGAGTCCTTAAGCATCTGTAAGTCCAAGTCAAGGGTGCTGGTAGATAGATAGAGGCTCTACAACTGTGTTTGTAGAGGCCTGGTAGAGTCCGCAGCTGTGTGTGCGGACCCCTGTAGCCGAGTGCGCAGGGTGGATCTGGTTGTACTGAAGAGAAGATTAGTAAAGATAAGAATTTCTGAATCATTGTGTGTTTTCTTGCGGATCTATCTATGTATTATGTTCTAAATTTATGCATTATCTGTTATAATTACATGCATGAGGTTTTAAAGTTAAATGTTTGCTTAAAGTCTATAATAAGAAGATCATACTTGTAATAATTTCATTAATAAGAAAAGTGCATCTGCGCGGATCTACACAAAAGCCCGATAGATATACAGAGTGGTGCGAGGCCATAGAATTGCTCATGACACCTCTAGAGCCCATTAAGACATCCCAAGGGTGCGGAAACCTGGTTCTAGCACCCTCCCACACTACCTTGGGTGAGACTTCAGTCCGCGCTCTGCGGACTGTTTCTGAAAGGGCTGGTAGTGTGGGGTTTGTTCAGCTAATACATTTCTAAAACCTAGGTCAGGCCCCAATAAGCCAACATTATGTAACAACCCTCGTGAAAATTCCATGTAAAAATATATAAATACCATGGATGATGGGCAGGAAATCCTAGTGTGTGTTCATTTGGTTGTTTATGGCTAAGGAAATTGGCAAAGGTAATGGATAATTCATTAAAGAAGAAAAAACGTATTTTGGAATCTTTATTTATGAAAATAATGGAAATTAGGAGAAAAGGAAGGTGAAAGGTCACAGGTTGCATGTGAGGAGGAAATTGAAGGAAAATAATGGAAAATAAAGAAAATAGAGGCCTCATTAATAAAAAGGCTTTTTAGGATCAACGGGAAAGCTTCTTCCTTTTAGTATGAACCTTTTGTCAGTTCAGTTTTGGAGCTCTCTCATTATTCTATCTCTCCCTCATACTCGTGGAGACTTATAGTTCTCTTGGAGCACTCTTGGTGGGTGTGGCATAAATGGATTCTTAGAGAAATAAGACAAAGGAAGAGTAAGAAAGTGCAAGAGGGAATCAACATCAGAAGCTACATCAGATTTTCTTACAGGTACTGAGTTGCATGTATGATTTCTTCACTAGTTTTGGCATGCATGGCACATGCATGTGGTTTCTTGGTTATGATCTGTCATTGGCATGGAGGATGGTTGGGATTGACAATGGATTCCCTAGACTTTCCATTTCCTATATAGCCATGGTGATTATGGGTTTACATTCATTGATTTGGTTTGGTTGGTTATCGTGTTTCCTTAGCTTGGGTTGAGTTATTAGTCCTTGAAGCCTTGGTTGAACAAACGCTCTGGAAGCCCTGTAACAGCTTGGGTTGAGTTACTAGTCCTGGAATCCCTGGTTGGACAAACGCTCTGGAATCCCTTGGTGGATTGAGTTGCTATTCCTGGAAGCCTTGGTTGGGAAAATTCTCTCAAAGCCCTATATAAGTTGTGGGTTGATTTACTAGTCCTAAAAGCCTTGGTTGTTCAAACACTCTGGAAGCCCTATATAAGCTGTGGGTTGAGCTACTAGTTCTAGAAGCCTTGGTTGGACAAACACTCTGGAAGCCCTAGAAGACTTGGATGGAGACCAATCTGATGATGGTTTTGGTGATGTCCGACTATGAGGTGGAATCACTGTTTGATGGGTTGAGGTGGATGGCCTCTGGAAGCCCTGGATGAGTTTTGATTGATGTGTTCTATGATATCCCACATTCATGCTTGGAATATGGCATGGGAGTGAATGAATGAAGAGAGATTTGGCTCAGCCATTCTACGGTCGGGTGGAACATGGTAGTTTGATCTCTGGTTGGTTCATTTTATTCATTAATGAGAAGTCAATTTCCCTTGTTTTGCATGTGTAAAGGTACTGATGTATTTATGAATTTGATGGCTAATATGTTTATTGTATTTTTTTTCCTATTATGTTGATTATATGAACATTTCATGACAGCCACTATGTATGGCTCTCAGCATGTTTTTACTTATATATGAATGGATAATGTGTTTATGAGTTAGTGGAGGATAAGGCAGCAAATGGAATGACGTAACAATGGTTCATAGCGATTCTCAAATAAGTATGAGATCCCTGCACTTAATTTTGTTATTTATACCTGTAGGTTACATGTTGATGATATGTTTGATGAAATGCCTGTCATGGCTAGTAGGGGTCTAGTTATGATCTTGTTCATATTATTTCTTTTGCATCCTTGTTTCCTTCCATCATTACTAATTCTAGGTGATCATTCCATTTCGGGAAGTGTCCCGGGCTCACTACTGAAAAAGGTGCCTCAAATCCCACAATGCTAGAAAAACAGAGCATTTGTTTGAGACTAACTCACCTGGTCAGTGTCTGGGAAGCATTATAAAGCACCTGGGCAGTGTTTGGGGAGAGTTAGTCTTGATGCTACCTCACCTATGCAATTTTTGGGAAGTGTTTTAAATCACCTGACTAGTGTCCAGGGACCGTTAGTCTTGATACTAACTCACGTGGGCAATGTCTAGGGAGCGTTACCATGCCCTAAGTTTCTCAAAAAATGGTAAGACATAGGGATATGTAGTATGAGTGTTTGACTTGTCTCCTGAAGCTTATTTGGATGATGTTAGATGAATTTATGTGATTTTCCATTGATTCCATTTCCTTAAATTCACCAAGGAGGTTGAATATTATCATAGTGGGCTCTCATCCACATGTTTACCCCGACTTGCTGGTTTCTTGGGTAGATGTAGGAGGAGGGTGTTATAGAGTCGTATAAGAGCCACATTGCACTCTCATTGAGCTTTGTGTTGGTCATGCATTCATGTTGGTTGCATGTGTGTCTCTTTTGTTGTAGTCCATGTTCTTATTTCCCTTGCATGGTTTTGATCATGGTTGTAGTGATGTAGCCATGTGAAGGTTGAAGGTTTTGTCGTGGAGTATGTCATCATGTGTGTATGATTGATTTTGTGTTTTTATTGCACTTCAGCATTCACATGTTATCAAGTGCACGTGATGTGGTTGTTGTTGTCATGCATGAGGTCATGGTTTGTATAGTCGATATTGTCATGCATTTGTGACTAGACTCTAGCTATAATGATGTGTATATGGTTTGGTACTCATTTGTTATGTGTGTATATGTAGTTGTTATGCATGTATGGTCGTGGCTATGATTATGCATCTAGAGTATGTCAAACATGCCTTGTGAAGTCTTTATATGACATTTAGCTCATCGTGATGCTATTGGTTGTTATAATGTTAATGTTTTGGCTGAGATAGAGAAGGAGATGTTGATCATCATAATGAGGTTGCAACATTGAAATTTGGAGTAAGAGAAGATCGTCATATAGGTAAGGTATGCTCGGCATGCACATATGTTAGTTAATGGATTGTTACATGAATTAGGGTTATATATATTAGGTTTATGTACATGTCTTTTGATGTTATGATTACATACGTGATAGATGATAGTTAATTTGTATAGTTATATGCACATGTGTCAGATAGTAAGGGATGATAGTAACCCATGGTTGTATGCATTGTTATTGTTGTTTTAGATTAGATAACCTGATGATTATTTTATATGTTGCTGATGAGTATGTTGTAGGTTAACTTGTTATTCTTAAATGATAGTTAGCTTGATGATTAGATTTATTTCATTGAGATCTTGTTGTTGTAAATTGGATTGGTCATATGTGTGATGGTTATGATCATTTCATTGAAGATCCTGATGTTATGTGTATCGTGTTAACTTGGTTTGACATATGTAGATGGTTATTTTTGCGATATTTAGGTATGAGCTAAGATATTGGTGATATGGTGTCATACTAATCTAGACTGACCGTACATATGTGATTGTTATGCATGAATGATAAATGTTTATGAGCTTATGATGTGAACATGTTAGTTAGTTAGTGTTATGGCTATTGTGATCTTAATTATGTTTGATTTGACATGTTGTAAAGTTATACCTTTCTAACTAGATTGATTGTGTAGGCAAGATAGCCTCCCTTGAGGTACACTAACGTATGAGGTTGCTTATATAGTATACTTGGTGCTTCATTCTTTATTATGTTGTCTATTGATGTTGAATGTTTGGTGTCTATTACGTCGTCTAGTTAATTTTGGTATGTTGCAAGTTGGTTGAATGTTTGATGAATTGCATAATATGAGTATGTGTTCAAATGATATTGTTTTAAGATGACTGTGCTAACACATATGTGTTGAGACACTTGATATGTACTTGATTATAGTATGTGATAGTTGTAGTATTCTGACTGATGACTATGAGTTGACTATGGATTATGACATGATGGTTAGTCTTGGTAAAGGTTGATTTCAAATTAATAGATATGATTGTCTTGATATTTGGAACATGTGGTTGACATGTGTGAGTAGTTGCAGGGTAACATGCTTGGTATTAGCATGACAAGGTAATAGTTGATGTGTCTATATAACTAACTGTTGGGTGGTGTGACAACATATAGTAAGCCTCGATTCCAACAAGGTAAAAATGTAAAACAAAGGAATTGGGCAAGAATTCCTTTGGCTGTGTTTGGAAACCCTAGTTTCAAATGAATGAGTGCTTTGCACACATGAAGTATTCTTAACCTTGATTTCATATGACATCATGTTGATATATGCTATATTCATGAACATGCACCTGATAGGTATGTTAGCTAGTCTTTAACTACAGGTGGATCTATTAAAGGATTGGAGTCCCTTGAGAGATGGCATGGATGTGTTAAGTTACAAGGAGGGTTCTTGGCACAATAAGGTGAGCTAACTGGTGTATTATTATGATTAATTATACATTTATTGTTATGTGTTTATAGAAGCATGATGCAGGGAGTTGCATGGCAAGAGAATTTGCCATGAAATCTTGAAGAAGGTTCCGGTTTAGATTTCCCTCGCAACCATGGGGATTGAGTCATGGTGTTTGTTGTTAGTCTTACACTTTTGGTCTTTTGCAATTTTTGTGCTTGATTTACAATTTGTATTGTGTCTAGTGCATAGCTATGCCACTTTGTTTGTGGAGTCATGTTGTTATTGGTTTTTATGGTCTTCTTCTTGTTTGTTTCTTGTCTCACCTTTTGTGTTTTGAGTCTTGGGAGTTGGTTGGGAAAGAGGAAGATATATGTAGCTCAAGGAGATCTATGTGGTACTTGATAGGTGATGTACGACTTAGATGAAGCTCTATCGATGAGTAAGCGTAGCAGAAGGTAAGACTATGACTGTTGGTTGGACTGGTTGGGTCCATTGTGGTAAACAAATAGTAGTAGCATATTCATGAGAAAGGTAACAAGAAAAGGTAAAGTAAATGGATTTGAGGCATCCTATGCCTTGGCTATGTTGGGAAATTTTGTTCTCAATGTTCCGCATGTGTTGCATGAATAAAGGAATTTATCTTAACCTAAACCTTATGTTATTTGAGAATTTTGTTATGATGATGATTATGTTGATGTTTATATATGTATACATATTTGTATGTATATATGTTGTTGCTTGAGAGGATGATGATTGTTTTAATCTAATTATTATATATGTATGTATGGATGTATCTATGTCATGTTTTGACAAGGTTGTTAGGATCATTCTTGTGGCGGAATGATTTCTTATGCAAGTGAATGGCATGAAGAGATTCCTAGTTCATGAGAAATCAATTCAGAAGAGTAGTCACTACAATTATACGAGGTCAATATCATGTGGACATGATTTGGTATTGCGTACTTGTATTATGTCTATGTTTATGTTATGATAGGTAACATTGAAGGATACATTAGTAAAGTGAAAGTAGTGTGCTTTGCGACATGATAGGGTAAGCATGGATAAGATACAGGAAGCAAATGTGTGGTACTACTGTTGAGTATATATAGTGTGTGTACATGTTGTTTATGAAGTGTTATGTATAGGATGGTACAAATAGTGTTGTATGAATGTTACATATTCAATACTGGGTATAGATGGTGCTATGTACATGATGGATATGTGGTATTGTGTACATATTGTATTGTGTGCATGATGGATATGCGGTGTTGTGTGCATATGGTTCTATGCGCATGTTATATATGCAACATTGTGTACAAATGTCGCTATGTACGAGTTGTATGTGCTATGTACAAGTGGTGTTGCGTGCATATGGTACATTGGTACTATGTACATATGGTTTGGTGTGCATGATTGTATAGGTGGCATCAAGTGCGTGTGGTGCTGTGTACATATTGTACAAGTGGCATTGTGTGCATGTGGTGTTATGTATATGTCGTGCATGTGGATTTGTGTACATGTGGTGTAGCGTACATGTTGTGCATGTGGTACTATGTACATGTGGTATTGTGTATGCATTGTATAGTGGTGTAGTGTACATGTGGAGTTGTGTACATGTTGTGTAGGTGGTTCCATGTACATGTGATGTTGTACACATGTTGTGTAGGTGGTGCGGTGTGCCGGTAGTATTGTGTACATGTTGTACATATGGTACTAGTGTACGTGTTCTATTGTGTGCATGTCATCCATGCTATTTTATGTGCATGTCGTATTATGTATGTGCATCATGTAATTGTGGCATTGCAGCGTGTGTACTCATTGTGTTATACTCTCTGTAGGTACATGTATTGGGTGGTATTTCACATCGGGTATAGATGGATTCACTGTGTTGTACACTGGTTGTAGGTGTATGCATTGTACATTAGGTGTAGGTGCATGTATTGCATGGTGTTGTGTGTCAGGTGTGGTTTTATGTGTGTGATGCACACTATGCGTATGTGCACCTGGTAGAGGAGAAGGCACTGGGTGTTTTCTGGGTGTGGCAACTAATCCGATGTCTATATAAAAGAAAAAAGGAAGAAGTAAGGATCGATGAAGGATAGGTATTGGTATTGTATTTTAGTTTTATTATGCATCTGACTTATGATTCTAGTATATGATGATTACATGTGAATTATGACTCTGGATTATGATCTATCATTTTGATTTATGGTCTATGATTTTGGTTTATGATCTATGATTCTGGTTTATGATGGTTACATGTGATTTATGATTTTGACCTATGATGGTTGTGTTTTGAGCTAACTTGGTGTGATATTTTTATACATGTTGATTTGGTCAATGATGCTAGTTTGACTTCTTGTGATAGAAAGCGAACAAGATTGCAAGTGTACCTTATTGACAAACTATCAATGAGGTATGATTTGAAGTTATTTCAATTTATTTTGAATATAATGGAAGTTATGTTCTTGGTACAAGAAGCATGAACATGCCCATTTGGGTGGTTGAAATTGACTACAAGAATTAGCAAAAAAAATGAAATAAATTAGAAATGCAATAGTATGCTGGTAGAGCACTTCAAAATTAGGGCCATTGTGGGACACTAGTACCCAATTGTTTCCATTGATTTCCACAAGCATGCTATGACCAGTATGATGGTTTTAAGGCAAGGATATGCCTTGGTTTTTATATCTTCCGATGCGAGGAAGCCTTGCCAAGGGATGGACTACCTGGCATGGGGGTGTCAGTGGAACTTGGAAGGTGAGTGACTACACAGAAGGGGTGACTAATTCCCATGGGGCTATGTAGCAGAGAAGGGAAGGTCACGTATGGATTTGTTTTGGTCATTAGAATTGCCATATGGAATCAAATGCACATTGGGAGTGCGCCTTGATACAATGAGTCAGTAACTGTTCGTTGAGAGGACAAGTGGCACGGGTTTATAGCATTGGACATTGGATGCAAATTTGACTTTTAGTGGATTATGGACTTCCCAGGAAGGTGTTGGATCCTAGTATTACATTGAGTGTGGAGGTTTGAGCATATGGATTTCCTTATTGTCGATGCATGCATCATATTATTTTATTTGATGGCTGAGAAAATGTACATAGGTGTATATATATATGTGGTTATTGTAAATACCGTAATGAGCTATGCATAAAGCTCCAATATGTAGTATGTTGTCATGATGTTTTGGTTTTGAGAAAATATTTCACTCTAAATACTACAACGAGCTGTGTTATAAAGCTCCATGGGTAGTATGTTTGTTTTCAACTGTCATGTAGGTTATAGGTGTCATTTAACACCAACGACAGTGTTCCACCAAGGTGGATGGTTCTGTAATAGACTTGGTAAAAATTCCATGTAAAAAGATATAAATATCGTGGATGATGGGACATGTATTCCAAGCTGGATGGTGGGGAGGAAATCCTAGTGTGTGTTCATTTGGTTGTTTATGGCTAAGGAAATTGGCAAAGGCAACGAATAAAGCAATAAAGAGGCAAAAAGGTATTTTGGCACCTTTATTTATGAAAATAATGGAAATTAGGAGAAACAGAAGGTGAAAGATCACAGGTTTCATGTGAGGAGGAAGTTGAAGGAAAATAATGGAAAATGAATAAATTAGAGGCCTCATTAATAAAAAGGCTTATGAGGATCAGTGGGCAAGCTTATTCCTTTCAGTATGAACATTTTGTCATTTAACTTTTGAAGCTCTCTCATTATTCTCTCTCTCTCTCTCATACTCTTGGAGACTTAGAGTTTTCTTGAAGCACTCTTGGTGGGTGTGGCATACTTGAATTCCTGGAGAAAGAAGGCAAAGGAAGAGCATGAAATCACAAGAGGGAATCGGCATCAACAACTACATCAGATTTTCCTATAGGTACCAAGTTACATGTATGATTTATTCACTATTTTTGGCATGCATGGAACATGTATGTGGTTTCTTGGTTATGATCTGTCATTGGCGTGGAGGATGGATTTGATTGACAGTGGATTGCCTAGCCTTACAATTTCTTGGATATCCATGGTGATTATACGTTTAATTTCATTGCTTTGTTTTGGTGGTTCTCATGTTTCCTTAAGCTAGGTTGAGTTATTAGTCCTAGAAGCCATGGTTGAACAAACACACTAGAAGCCCTATAACATCTCAAGTTGAGTTACTAGTCCTGGAAGACCTAGTTGGACAAACTCTCTAGAAGCCTTGGTGGGTTGCCTTACTAGCCATAGAATCCTTGGTTGGACAAACACTCTCGAAGCCTTGTATAAGTTGTGGGTTGAGTTACTAGTTCTGGAAGCCTTGGTTGGAAAAACACTCCAGAAGAACTAGAAGGCTTGGATGGAGACCAGTCAGATGATGGTTTTGGTGATGCCCGGATGTGAGGTGGAATCATTGTTTTATCGATTGAGGTGGATGACCTCTAGAAGCCCTAGATGAGTTTTGATTGGTGTGTTTTAGGATATACCACATTCGTGCTTGGAATATGGCATGGGGGTGAATGGCTAAGGAGAGATTTGGCTCAACCATTCTACGGTCAGGTGGAACATGGTAGTCCCATCTTCAGTTGGCTCATTTCATTCATTAATGAGAAATCCATTCCCTTGATTTTCATGTGTAAAGGTACTAATGTATTTACGGATTTGATGGCTAATATGTTTATTGTATTTTTGTTCCTATTATTCTCCTTATATGCACATTTCATGGCAGCCGCTATGTATGGCTCTCAACATGTTTTTACTAATATATGAATGGATAATCTGTGTATGAGTTAATGGAAGATAATGGAACAAATGCCATGATGGAAAAATGGTTCATAGCGATTCTTAGATAAGTGTGAGATCCCTACACTTAATTCTTTTATTTACACCTATAGGTTACATGTTGATGATATATTTGACAAAATGCATGTGATGGCTAGTAGGTGTCTAGTTATGAACTTGTTCATATTATTGCTTTTGCATCCTTGTTTCCTTGCATCCTTACTAATTATAAGTAATCATTCCATTCTAGGCAGTGTCACAGGCCCTACGCCAAAAAATGTGGCCGAAAGCAAGTAAAACAACGTGTTAGTTTGAGACTAACTGTTATGAAACCAACTCAAGAAAAGATAGAAAAAATAGATCAACGCCTTAGAATTCAGCCTCTTCGAGGGGGCAACCTCCTTTACATTACATAAATGAACAATTCTTTGATGATTCAAATGACAAAACCTCCTTTCTATATATAGGAGTCTAAGGAGTCACAATATAATCCAGCCGACCTAACAATAATAATATAAAGCCACAAAAATAACAATAGAGGGATTCTATGGGGCACAGAAATAACAATATGGGGGTAATAGGGGCACAACAATATAAATAAGGGGTATAACTATAATAGTAATGGGGTAATCACTAGTATTATAGGGACCCAACATGCCCCTCTCCTTCAAAAAAGTGTTGTCCTCAACGCTTGAGTAATTCTGGATACTTCTGCATAAAATTCTCATCCTCCCATGTGGAATCGTCAGCAGATAAGTTCTTCCACTTGATAAGATACTCTGAAATTGATCGATTTCGTAGCTGTCGAGTTCTTGTTTCTATGACTGCTTCCGGTTCCAATATAATTTTTCCTTCCTTGTCAACTTCTGGCAATATTGTTTGAATTGGGAGCTTGTCACCTATAACCTTCTTTAAACATGAAACATGGAAAACTAGGTGCAATCGAGAGGCTGCAGGAAGCTCCAATTTGTATGCCATAGTACCAACCTTTTGCAACACCTTGTACGAACCATAATACTTTGGTGATAGTTTATTATCCTTCTTAGCTTGCTTTAGGGACATTTTCTTATATGGTTGTAGCCGTAGGAATACCCAATCACCTACATCAAAACTTATTTCACTGCAATGTTGATCTGCCTGTTGTTTCATTCTATTTTGTGCCAACACGAGGTTATCCTTTAAGAGTTGGAGGACTTGTTGTTGATGTTCGATGTGATGTTCCACTGCCTGAACCTTAGAATTTTCTCTTAAATATGATGTGATGGATGGTGGTTGATACCCATAAAGTGCCATAAATGGGGTATTTTTTGTTGCTGTATGGAAGGAAGTGTTATACCACCATTCAGCCAGAGGCAACCATTTGACCCATTGTGTCTGTTTATCAGATACAAAGCAACGAAGATATCCTTCCAAACATTTGTTTACTATCTTAGTTTGCCCATCAGATTGAGGATGATAAGATGAGCTATGAGCTAACTGAGTACCAAGACAAGAAAATAATTCTGTCCAAAAATTTCCAGTGAAAATGGGATCTCTGTCACTTACAATAATCTTTGGGTTTCCATGTAGCTTTTGAACTGTTTCCATAAATGCAGTAGAAACTATACTGGCTTTAAATGGATGTGATAATGCACAAAAGTGTGCATACTTGGTAAGTCTGTCAACTACCACCATGATGACACTCTTTCCCTCAGACTTGGGTAAACCTGTGATAAAATCCATTGAAACCTCCTCCCAACATTGGCTTGGAATGGATAAAGGTTGTAATAGACCCGGTGTCTTAATTGTTTCAACTTTATTTTGTTGGCAAACCAAACATTCCGCCACAAACTTTTGAATATCTGATTTAAGGCCATCCCAAAAAAATTCCTTCTTAACCCTGTGGTAAGTTTTTAAAAATCCTGAGTGCCCTCCTAAGGGAGAAGTGTGCAATTCCATAAGAATCTTTTGTTTTAGCTGGGAATTCTTACAGAGGTATAAGCGATCTTTGTACCATAACGAATCACTTTTCCAACTAAATGTATCAGAAGTACTGGAATCTTGTTGTAGCTTTCGAATAAGTGCCCACACTTCTTCTTCATTCTTCCATTCCTCCCTTGCTTCATTTATCCAATCTGGTTGGATAATAGAAATGGCACACAACAATGCTTCCACATCCTCATCCTTTCTTGAGAGTGCATCTGCCACCACATTTTGCTTCCCTTTTTGTAGATGATTTCAAAGTCATAACCCAACATCTTTGTGACCCACTTTTGTTGCTCTTCAGAGGATAATCTTTGTTCTAAAAAGTATTTAAGGCTATCATGATCTGTTTTTACCTTGAAGTGTCTTCCCATTAGGTAGGGTCGCCATTTCTTAAGTGCATGGAGTATTGCCAACATTTCCTTCTCATAAATAGCTTTGCTTAAAAACTTTCCCTTGATTGGACGACTTTCAAAAGAAATGGGTCTTTCATCTTGCATTAGAACAACACCAATTCCATTTCCTGAAGCATCACATTCCACAATAAAGGTTTTTGTGAAGTCCGGTGTAGCTAAGACTGGTGCTTGGCACATTGCCTCTTTAAGATGTTCAAAGGCCTTTGTTGCTTCCAGAGTCCATGAAAATGAATCTTTCTTCAATAATGTTGTTAGAGGTGCTGCTATTCTCCCATAATTCTTAACAAAATTGTGATAATACCCTGTCAACCCAAGAAATCCTCGCAGATGCTTTATGGATGTGGGAATTTTCCATTCCTTAATGACTTTAATTTTGCTAGGGTCTACCTTAACTCCTTCATGAGATACAATATGACCCAAATATTCCACCTCCTGGACTCCAAAGAAACATTTGGATCTTTTTGCATATAATTGTTTCTCCTCCAATAGTTGTAGCACCCTGTCAACATGTTCAACATGATCCTTCCAAGACTTGTTGTAGATTAGTATATCATCAAAAAATACTAACACAATTTTTCTAAGGAATGGTTTGAAAATTGAATTCATCAAACCTTGAAATGTTGAAGGTGCATTGGTAAGGCCGAAAGGCATGACCAAAAATTCATAATGACCCTCATGAGTTCTAAATGCTGTTTTCGGAATGTCTTCAATCTTCATTCTGATTTGATGATATCCCGAACGAAGATCCAACTTGGTGAAGTAAATTGATCCATGCAATTCATCCAGTAATTCATCAATGACAGGAATGGGGAACTTATCTTTAATAGTGAGCTTGTTGAGCTCCCTATAATCTGGACACATGCGCCATGATCCATCCTTCTTGTGCACCAATACTACTGGAGCTGAGAAAGAACTTTGACTCGGTTGAATTATACCAGCCTCTAGCATTTCTGCAACCATACGTTCAATTTCATTTTTTTGGACATAGGGATATCTGTACGGCCTGATGTTTGGAGGAACACTTCCTGGAATCAGATGAATAGCATGATCATGATCATGCATAGGTGGGAGACCTTTGGGAGTCTCAAATACCTTGGAATGATTGTCCAGGACTTTTTGGAGATCTGGAGAAATAGATGATTCCAATGTGGAAACATCTAGCGAACATAATTGTGCAATTACACCTCTTTGCTCCTTTTTTAGAAGCTTTGTCATGCCATTAGAGCTGATTATCTTTCCTGGTTTCCCTGCAATACCCCTTAATTCAACTTCCTTTCCTTCCGTAGAAAATTTGATGAAAAGTTCTTGAAAATTAAAAGCTATTGTACCCAAGGATTGTAGCCATTGGACTCCTAGTACAACAACTGCACCTCCCATTGGAATGGAAAGCATTGAGCTAGTTAATACATATTCTCCCATGGATAGCTTGATATTATGGCACTTTCCAGAGAAATTTATTGTTCCTCCATTTGCAATCATCACTTGACACTCTGGTGCTGGATATAGGAAGCAATTCAATTCTTTTGCTACCCTACAATGAATAAAATTGTGGGTGCTTCCTGAATCAATCAACACTATTACCTTTTTCTTCTTGATTTGTCCTTCTATCTTGATGGTTTGAGGAGTGGTAATTCCCACCAATGCATTACAAGATATGGTCAGATTTATTTGTTCTTCATCTAGGCTTTGTTCCTGGAATATATCTTCTTCTTTTGACCTTTCTTGCTCCTTTTCTTCTTCCTCTTCACAATCTATGTAGAATAATTTCTTCTCAGCACACTTATGACCTTTTGTGTATTTACTATCACAATTGTAACAAATCCCTTTTGCTCTTTTTTCTTCCAATTGTTGTGGTGTCAACCTTCTAGGTTGTGGAAGACTAGGGGCAACAACACTTCCGTCTTTATAGTTGTGAGTGTTATGCTTCCTAGTTGCCATAAGTTTGCTTTCCATTTTTCTTGCTAACCTGAATGCCTTCTCTAATGAATCAGGTTCCCAAAGGCGAACATCATGTTGGATATTATCCTTTAAAGACCCTATGAACACATCAATCCTATGCTCCTCTGGAATATCTTTTACCCTTATGTTCAATTTTTGGAACTCCTCAATGTGCTCCATTATTGAAACCTTTTGTTTGAGACTTATCAATTGGCTAAAAAAGGTGTTGCTTTTTGTATCCTCATAATGTGCTATCAATTCTTTTGTAAAAATTGCCCAAGTGATAAATTGTTTACGAGAACAAAGCCATTGATACCATACAAACTGATTTGGTTCCAAATATACAGTTGCCATACGTACCTTTTGTGCGTTTTGCACATTATTGAGATCGAAGAATTGCTCCATCTGTAATATCCATGTGGTGGGATCCTTGCCATCAAACTTCCTCATATCGATTTTTGGAATATGGTGATTCTTTGATCCAACATTAGCATCTATGGAATCATGATTAACATTTCTTTTGTTCTCATCATGAGTTTCCTTTACTACCTTTTCACCATTAGTAAGTATTTCTTGTAGAAAATTTGTCAAATCTGTCTTCAAATATTCCATGCCTATCTTCAAATTTGTGTTCAAATCTATCTTCAAATTGTCCATCTTAGCTTCCACACCATTTATCTTAGCATCTGTTAACTTTTGTGAGCGTGACATGTGTTGCACTTGTTCTTGTAATTTTGATATATCATGTAGCATTTCTTCCTCTTCTTCATGAGTCATGCTAGAGCTTTTAGGTTCCTTACTAGGTGTTTGCATTTTCTTTCCTCAGGGCATCAGTTACCAATAATAATGCTCTACTATGCCCTTTGAATTCCTTCAAAATAAATTTTCAAACCAAGCTTAAGAAAAAATTAAAAAAAAAATCTACACACCTTTTTTCACTTTGTAGGAGCTCGATATTGCCTCTGATGTATCTCTATATTTTCCAATCATCTAGTTCTGAATTTGTGACCTGTAGTAGCTCTCTGTGTCCTCTTTTCAATGCCACCAATCTGATGCAATTTGGATTCTCCAAGAAAGAGTTATACACAATCTCACAAGATGACCTGATTATAGACCTTTCCAGAAGAGCGAAGTTGTATGAAGTGCCACGTGTACAATTTTTGATATTTGGTTCTGAAAAAGAGATAAAAGAAGCTACCGTCCATCCTCTTTCTGTACCTTCTTACGAAATTTCAATTTGATTCCCAGAGAGAAAGTTATGACAATTTTCCCCAGGTCGCCTGTTTTGAATGTAATTCAGGAGTCTACAAAAAGACCAACTTCCTCAGATCATATCTCTGAAAATATCACGCGAAAAGTTCTGAAATTCGGAACCAAGGTTCAGCGCAATTTCTTCTCAAATGGGTTTTCTTTGTGACTTCTGAAACGTCACAGAAACAAAGTTATAGCAAAAATTCCACGATGACTTGTTTGGAGCAGCGAAACCCTAGAATCCAAAGCTCTGATACCAAATGTTATGAAACCAACTCAAGAAAAGATAGAAAAAATAGATCAATGCCTTAGAATTCAGCCTCTTCGAGGGGGCAACCTCCTTTACATTACATAAATTAATAATTCTTTGATGATTCAAATGACAAAACCTCCTTTCTATATATAGGAGTCTAAGGAGTCACAATATAATCCAGCCGACCTAACAATAATAGTATAAAGCCACAAAAATAACAATAGAGGGATTCTATGGGGCACAAAAATAACAATATGGGGGTAATAGAGGCACAACAATATAAATAAGGGGTATAACTATAATAGTAATGGGGTAATCACTAGTATTATAGGGACCCAACACTAACTCACTTGGGAAGTGCCTAGGTAGAGTTACAAAGCACCTAGGTAGTGTCTGAGAGCGTTAGTCCTAATACTAACTCACTTGTACAGTGTCTGGGAAGCATTATGAAGCACTGGGCCAGTGTCTGGGGATTGTTAATCCTGATACTAACTCACTTGTGAAATTTATAGGGAGCGTTACCCTACCCTAAGTCTCTCAAACAATAGTAGGACCCAGGGATAGGTAGTTTTAGTGGCTGACTTTTCTCCTGAAGTTTCTTTGGATGATGTTGGATTGCTGTATGTGATGTTCCATTGATTTCATTTCCTCAAAGTGACGAAGAATGTTGAATGTTATGATAGTGGCCTCTCATCGCATGTTTACCCTGGCTGACCGGTTGCTTGGGTAGGTGTGGGAAGAGGGTGTTACATGTGATGTGAAAATTCATACCTCTCGTATTATTTTTCCCTCTAAATAGAGTGATTTAAATGAAAAATAGACACTTAAGTACACCTCCTTGTTAATGACGCAAAAAATGTTGGGTAGCTTAAGTATTGGTTAAATTAATTCATTAAATCATTAAGAAAGGTTTATGAGCTTGTGAAGTATACGTGCACCATATATGTTAGGACATATATTTTCCTTTAAATAATATTAATGTAACACCACTATGTCTTGCTTTTTTTTATACATTGGTTATCTTTATACTTTTGAACTATTATTGGATTTAATGGCTATGGAAGCGAGAATGATAATTACATGATGATGCAAATATTTTTATTATTGAATTAATAAATACATTGCTTGGAAACAATCAAGAACAAGCACTAGAGTTTTAGAAGACTTCTTGTCAGCTTATGAAAAGCTATTAGTGGTTAAAGTCCACATGATGGACCTTCCCTAAAAGTCTCATAAAAATCCCTTGGAGAAAATAATAAAAAGAAAAATATTAACAGAATCGAAGCGAAAGTTTATGTTAATCACTTAGTTGGAGAGAAATAATAAGTGGTGTGGAATAAAGTACAGTGCGATAGAAATTAATGCTTTAAAGAAAAAGAAAAGAATCATTTTTTTGAAAAAACTAAAATAAAAAGCTGACAAACCTTAAAGAAGAAGACTGCCAAAAATCAACTCGGAAGAAATTTATAAAATAAACCACTTAGGAACCAAGTTTGTTGTTGATTCTTGAAGGAAAAAAGGTCTTAGATCATGGGGAATTGTTGGAGATAGTACATGGTTGGGTGGAATGTGCTCTATTCCTAAATAATTTATAGGCATTAACTATGGTTAGGTGAAACACTATCTGTATTTTGTTATTGATTTCATAATTGTTAAAAGACGTGCAATGTTAGAATACACTGGAAGTTGCATGAATATAATCAATTGTATGTTTTATAGTTCTACATGCATGATCTACTTATTTATCTAATCAATAATCTCAATGAAATAGGTTATGTCTATAAGCTTGTATGAGAAAATGAATTTGTAAGAGAAGGGCTTATTTGTATACCAATTATTATATGAATGCTTAGAAGAAAGAATTGATAATTATTGATTAGAAGTGAACTGGTAATAACATCATATTCACTTATGATTATATCAAAGAACAAGATGAAAAGATGCACACATAGTGGAATTATTATATGGTAGATATATCAAAGATATTATCGCTCTAAATTGTGCAAAAGTATAGAAATTAGTCGAATTATGCTAGGAATATTATGTTACATAAATAGAATAATAGGAGTGGAGTTTATATCAGAGACTAAAATATTTATTATTTGAATATTTTATATATTAGAGGATTATATTTCAGTTATTAGTGGAATTCTCTTTTATGCAACAAACGTGGGAATGTAAATGGGATTTTAATTTAGAGTCATCTACTGTAGGAATATATGTCAATTTCTAAGGTTACCACAGAGAAAAATGAATTAGAATGCATTCATGTAAAAAAAAATGGGGTAGGTTAATAAAAGTCACAAAAGTAGTGAAAGGTAAATTGAATTCTTAGGGACCAAGGAAACATGGAATATTGAGGATATTGCTATAATTTAACTCACATCTTTTCTAATTGTGAGGATAGAAGATCAAAATAGAGTTTTAATTTTTTCCTATGATACATGCAAGTGTATTTCAAGTAACTAAGAACAATAATAACTCTATAAATGTATAGAGCCAACAACGCTTCAATTATATTACAAATAGTATGATCACAACTGGGTATTTCTTCGGAAAAGCGGTATTCCCTAATGATTTCTTCATATGTTGTAAATTTAAATTACAAAACTGAAGTATAGAAGCCTACATGGATTTAGTTTTGTTATCCAACTTTAACTACTATGTTATAACACCATAATTCTACAGGTGAATAAAATCCTTGACCATGAAAGGACACCATAAATATGACTACATTTGGTGGTAGATATTAATTTAAATAAAATATGATCTTAATGACAGGGTCTATGCAAACATCAATGTTAACTATAAACCATTATGAATAAAATATTACCAACAAAAATGAGAAATGGTAATAAAGAATAGGAATGTAAGCTAAAGATCTCATTATCTAATTGCATATTGATGTATGAACTGAAATCCCATGCTTGGAATTAGAGAAAAAGGGAACTTGGAAGGAATAATTCTTTAAGACATTCCATAAAATCTCAGAGTTGAAACAAATGTTACAAGTCTTTAGGTCTTGTATGTGTTAGCGCTTGGAATTCACCTAGGCTGAGATAGACAAACTCTCAAGGCTACATCAAACCATTTCACCTCGTAGCTAGCCCTACGAGGTATGAGAAGGCTCTCTCGGGTCAGATTTGATAGATCTTTCAATATGATTAGGCTGACCAATTAAGAATAAAGATTTTAGGCTAGTAAATTGATAAGGGGTTTGATTTAAAGATTTTTGGTTTTTTGGTGGAATGACGGGGCTTTTCTGGGCTACATGGGCAAAATCACAGCTTCAAACAGAAAAATATAATGACTACACAGGTTATCAACTGAGGCAAGGTAGGCATGCAATTTAACACCAAATCTGGTTTCAAATGGGATGGCAAGACTGGTGAGGAGCTAAGGAGGGCAGACAATAACTCTGAATCCTCCTTAAACAGTAGAAAACATCGAATGCGAACAAACTTATAGGAGGAGCATATAATACTATGAATTCCTACCTAATCACTTCATTTGTTCAGCTTGAAAGGGTCATGAAATGAAATGGAACATAACTGATTACATATGAGACAAAGGGAAAAACTTATGCTAAATCAACATACCACATGAATCTCAACAAACAGAGCTGTGAAATTCCATTAAATTCTCTGCAGAAAACTGTACAATACAAAGCTCTCTGCTTCTCCAGCAGCTCCCAGCGCTCAGAAAAACTCCCCCTCTCTCACACTCTCCTCACAAATGAATTTTTAATACAATAAGTACCTTTGCTGCCCGAAACAGGGGCGCCGTTTTTCTCACATTACCAAAAATGAAATAAAAACCAGTTGGGGGAAAACAGATCGACCCCAAGACCCGGCATTTATTTTATCATTATTAATAAAAATAAACTTAAAAAAACAAAAACAATAACCACTAAGCGCTGCTGAAG
Organism: Pinus tabuliformis; assembly: GCA_031772625.1. Lineage (NCBI taxonomy): Eukaryota > Viridiplantae > Streptophyta > Pinopsida > Pinales > Pinaceae > Pinus > Pinus tabuliformis. Next base: position 1,000,152,608 of record CM062816.1, read on the forward strand.
ATGGAATCACATATCCTTTTCACAAGTGCGTTCACAGATGTCGATCCCAACTAGGCAATCGCTCCTCGTTCTCTGCCACTTTGCATATGCTGGAAATTACAACTGCTCCCGAATTTCTGGAAATACATTGGCGATTTTAATAAAACAAACTTTTAAATTAACATTCTGTTTGATGATTTGGCTAATTATGAGGCAAAACTGGAGCGCAGATCTCCATAGGACCAAGATTGGAATCAAATCGCATTCTCTGGCTGTAATGGATAATCTTCACTTTAGTTTGGTTTGCCACGTTGCATAACCTTCAGGCTAGTAGTCCACCGATTCAGCTGATGATGACAACTAAACCGAGAGCAGTTTACATGGCTGCATTCAAAAGCTCCACCTTCTAAGCGCCACATCGCCCTCGATCCCACAAAATCTCCAAAGATCGCACCATGATCTGGATCTTGGCACTTCAGTGTTGGGCTATATCAAGGCTGACAATGCATTAACACAGCACTGGAAAATTGACGTCGATCACTCTCTAATTTGTAACGCTCTTCATCCCGCCTTGTTAGCTGACTTAAATTTCAAACTGTGGCGACAATTCCATTCCATAATGCAAGCAACAGTTAAAAATTAATGCATGTGTTCCATGTTCATTGATTGAATACCTCCAGTACCGTTGAGAAGATATGTGATTGTCTATGTGTTCTCTGGAAACCAAACCTCGAAAATTCCCCAGAAAAACATCATAACCTTGATCATAAGCTGCAAATGCTTGAGAGCCAACTACTCCATTTGACACCCAACCCAAAGAAGAATCCAACAATCCATGCTGTAAGTAAACAACCTCCTTTGAATCACGTCTCGGTATTCTTTCCAGGAGGAAGACATAACCATCAGCAGTAATGACGCGAATAGCTTCATCTGGATATCCCAATTCTGTTATAACATCTCCACATGTGCGTGCATCTGTATTCAAGGATTGCTGAAATTTTGTTTGTCGAAAAGTGGAATTCGGATCCCAATTATTAAGAATAGATGTTTGCACATGAACATCATTATCACTAGCAGACATGCCACGACTTTTGCAAGCCTGTATACTTGTGATGAGCCTTTTGAACGCCAACCTACATGTTTCGAAAGGAGACAGGAGAAAGTAAAGTGCTTTACGCACAATATCAAATGCAACTTCTATAACAATCTCTATAACAAGCTGAAGAGCCTCAACTACACCACGTCTCCAATCCGTAGTACGATGAACTACATGATCTTTGAAGCTGTTCATTCTTTTGCTTGCCAATCCATACATGTGGCTCAAACTTCCTCTGCTACTTGGAGAATCAAGCAACGATCTAGTCCACCCCGCAGAATTTTTTGACAGCGTAGCTTCTTGTTCCTGCGCTCTGGTCATAGGGTGATGAAATGTGTGGGGATGACCACCTTGAAATGGATTAGAATAGCCATAGTTATACCCTGGCGCTGCACCATACCCAACACCGTCTGGAAAGCCATGCATCTGGAACCCAAATAGGGATGGAAATAGCCCAAATCCTGCAGAGAAGGTGAAATTCCCAAACCTGGCAGCTGCCATAGGAGCGGGACCGCCACCCATAAAAATTATCTACAATATATAGATACTCTGTTTCTCCATTTTGTAGATGATCAATTACAGGGAAACCATTATGACTATTGCTCTGTAGCATTGCAACTACATCTCCAACCTTAACGACACGTGGAAAATATGCAACCTTTTGATTTACACAAGCTTCTTTGGCAATCATATTGCGCATATACTGTTTTGGCCTCGATTCGAGCAATGGGATACCTCTCAGCCGAGCTTGCTCTTCATAAAATCCTCCATTAAAAACATCACCAACAGCCTTAGATATGAGAAGAACTAGCATAATCAGGGGCAAAAGCTGCAGATTGTTTGTGATTTCGACCATAATGACACAAAAAGACACGGTCATTCTCATGGATCCTCCAAGAAAATACGCAGCTCCAGAGACACTTATTGCTGTCCTGACCTTTGAAAACATTGTGCTTAAGGCAAATGCCATAGTAATCAGAGATAATGTGAAAGAATAAACAAGTAGAAAAGTCACTTTTGTATCTGATACAGCAAAGAGTCCAGCGACTTTGGCCATCAAAACCAAGATCAGAGAGGTGAAAGCACCCATTGCGGCATATGTCAGCAACCAACTCGTCCAATAGACAGATTCACGCAATCCCATAACTAAAATACAGTCCTTTATCAGGTCCTCTTCTGTACCAAAACTCCTTGGTGCAAGAACTGGTGTCTCATACTCATTTCCAAACTGGTGAATAACTTGATGGATGAATTCATCACTAAAGCATTTCCTCTTGGAACATAGGCAAGCTACAAATTTATAAATGCATGAAAAATGCATAAGAAGCACTGGATAAAAATCCTCATAAAAGCTCTGAGGGTAAAAAAGTTCAGTATCACAATAAAACACTTTGATTGGAGACACACTATTCAGAGCCAAGGACATGGAAAATGTTTCTTTCACATCTAAGCCACCCAATAAACATTTCCCACACATATAAGAAAAGTGAATTAAACTTTGCCCAAATTAAGTGTAAAGCAAATGATTTTCAACTGTTGTAACATGTCTCATAACTGCAAAATAACCATTGTCTCTGTTGGGATTTCGCTTATGTAGGTTCTCGCAAACACTCTGACTCCCTGACACAACAGGCTGACATAAAGCATCCACCTTTGGTTGCCATGGGGTAGCAGGAATGTTGGTTTCCGGTTGAATAAGTTTCAAAAGAACGAGAAGTCCAATAATGTATACTTTCAAACATTAAAGCGGAAAGAAATGGATTTGAGGGTAGACCATTCTGTGGCCAAGTTGTTCCTCTTTGATAATTATTGCTGCTCTAAGGAGCTGCAAAGCTTCGAAATGAATGACTGGATGTGCCACTGTAGAGAACCTCTGTACCATGATAATTGAAACCATATGAAGATAAAACTTGACCAAATTCATCAACAGTAGAGTCTGATGTATGCTTTGCTTTCTTTTGTTTGTGCAGGGATAGAAGCTTGAAGTTTGCTGCTGTCTTTTGAAAAGCTGGAGATAAATTACACAAATTTAAACAACACATTAATGATTTCTTCTTCAAAACCCCGTTTTGAAGAAGAATCTATCTCTGACATGAGACGGAGTCTAACAGTATGGTCTAATACCGAAGACCAAATTATAAGTATACCCATTTGGGGTTAAAATTTACAGAACAAATCAAGCTTTGACTAAGGCTTAATTATTGCACAGTCAATCATCAAATCACATATAAATGAATGTGCCATAGAATGCGAAGTTATAAAAATAGGAATTCAAAATAAAATCTCTTTGGCATTGTAAGAAGCCTGGAGTATAAGTAATCAATTAATGTTGATGTGTGGCTTTCATACCTAGAACCATTAAGGGAAAACATGGTTATAACCCTAAAGGAAAGTATATACATATATAGAAGAAATATACCTAACCAGTGTTGAACAAATTTAATCATGAAAAGAGTTACTATATATTTATAATTACCTCAGCGTGAATATGACAACTCAACTCTCTAAGAACTACAATAATGATAAGAGAAAACTTAATTGTGACAATAATAAAATATTAAATGATATAAATAAAAATATGATGATAAAACTGAGAGAAGGGTGATGAAAATATTCTCGGTGTTGTGACCTTAGTGGAATAACAACCACAATTTTCAAATAAAAATGAATATTCCATCAGCTAACTAGAATTAAACAAGGGACTGGTTATAGTTCAAGTGAAAAACTATCGAAAACCCTGTAACTACTTTAGTCTAGGGTATTCATAATAAAACATATGTTAAATTAGATGTCTCGAACCTAGATGATAGGAAAAGGAAAATTCCCAATTCCTAAAGGGAACTATATTGGTATTTTGTTTCCCTCAAAAGGAACAAGAAAAAACTGTAAAAATAAAATGAAATAAACTTGCCTTTTCTATTATGGTCTAGGAACTGTAGTCATGCTAAAATTTGTGGGTGAATTCATTAGAAAGAAAATAATGGTTTGTTTATAAAAAACCAATTGGCAAGAAATCCCAAAACAATTAGTGTAGAATACAATGCGAATAGGAAACAAACATACCTTGAGAGAAGTCAAGGTTTCGAAGACCAGTAATGGACCAGAGGTAGCCAAGCCCATGTGGATGCGAGCCAATCTCAAAGTTAAAATTACCTGCAAAGGAGAAAATAATTGATCAAGACTATTATATGTAGATAGAATTAATATGATGTAGTAAAAATTTATAGTGTGCAATTCCAAGGTATGAAAAAAAACATACCTCTGTTCCCTAAGTTCCAAGTGGAATGGTACCAAATGTTTCATAAACCTGTAAATATTATGAGTGGAGTGAGAAAAAAACAGTAAGAGGATCCATGGCATTGGGAAATTTAAACAAGGTAGGGCTCTGGCCTCTAGAAGTAACTGGAACAAAGATAAATGATAAGTATCTTGACCATAACAGCTAAATTCAACTCCTCATTATTACAAGTTAGTTGCATCTACTTACGCAACTTGTCATGTTACCTTCAAAGGCTAATTGAGAGAGACTAAATGCCTTGGTCCTCCTAACCCATTACTAGGGTATTCTTCATTTATGATTTCTAACCCTATTAGGGTTATAACGTTTCAAAGACCATGAGCCTTTATGTACTGTATAACTTCCTTTATGGTTCTTATCATATGTATACATTTATTAATAAATTAGAATTATTTTTTCTTCAAATTTGTTGTATGGATATTTAAAGAGATCATATAAAGGATTGCCTATGGTGTATTTGAACTTCATACCTTTAATTATAAATGTTCTCTTTGTATTTCTCTGGTATAATTATACTCATATATATCTCTCTCTCTATATATATATATATAGACACACACATTGCATAATGGATTCCAATATACTTGCCCGTAATCATTATAAGAAACTGTAAAACTAATTTCTCCTAAGGTTTAATATGAAATCCTTACCATGTATGGGCTATGTTCTTTACATTTACCACTGTGTACTACAATTATGGTATTTTGACTTCATTTGAATTTAATGGACTATATTGTATTCAATTGTTCTTATGTAGTTCTTGACATTCCTTAAATTATATTACTTGTCTTAAAATGAACTTAGCTTATAGTTGATTCAAATTCCAAAGCTTAGCGCTTCACTAAATTCTACTTCCAATAACCCCTTTAGGGCTACACCGTAACTCTCTAGCAATGTTCACCACCTACAAATGACAGTAGATATCCTTTAATTAATAGAGATTTTTACAAAATAGTTCCTCCTATATAATTTCTCAATTATATAACTTCTTCAAACATCTTCAACTTATAGGCTCTAATCACTTCACTATAGTGGTATCTCACACTCATGATTTGTGTATATATTGTCTCAATTATTTATTCTTATAGCCCACCTAGGATTATAATCCAATTTCTAGATTAAAACAACCAATTTCCAGTGACACCTCGAATTAATATTATATTCTAGAAATTTTACAGGTATTGATGTTGCAATCAACGCCCTCCAACTATTTTCCTACACTTGAATTTTGGATCCTATTGAGGATCCTATGATCTGTTGTTCTATGGTCACTTCATTTTCGATAGATGTTATGATTAGTGTTTAAGTCTTCTTCACAATTTTTAACTATAAAAGTCACTCACACACATATGCTTATTCCTTGATAAATGCATGAGCACATATTTCTTATGCAAGGCTAGACAGTTGAAAACCAGTGCACACTCCCCATTGAGAGTCCCTCTCTCTTTCTTTGCAATTATACTTTTATTTTGATGACTTTTCCCAAGTGTTTATTTCTCGTTTGTGACTTTCACTTTTACTTTATTTGAATTTAATGAGTTTTTTTCATGTTATCTTTTTTTTGGCATGTTTCACTTTAAAATAACATACATGCCAGAGATAACATACTCATAAAATACTCATGTTTTCTTACTGTTGCAGGTGTCGTTATTACTTGTTTTCACTCTTCTATGTGTCACACCTTTGAAAATCACTAGATTCAGCTGGCACACTTTGTTGCATTAGATGGCCCTACATATCATGACCATATTTTATAGAACCCTTCCAACAACTTAGAGAACTTTTTGATAACAATCGACACTTTTGTCACAACTTGTGTTCTAAGTGTCACAATTTTGCAGTTTAACTATCGCATTGAGAAATAAGTATTTATTTGCTTTGTTTCAAGGTTTAATTATTGTTGATGATGTGCATTTCCTAGCGTGTATCCATGGCATTCATGTGTGGGATCCATTTTTGAGTCATCTGTGGATGCATTTCCCTCTCTAACTCTACTGGCCCCACACTTAGCCATCTTGGAGCTCTTATTAGTCCTCCTACCTAATGGAAGTTGTGAAGGCATTATCCCTCTTACTAGGTTATGAATATTTGCTACTCATGAGCTACATTTATGTAACCTTTCCTGTTAACACTTGTGCACTAAGTCCTTCCTAAGACCATCTCTAATGACTGCACATTGAGAAGCCTTCCTAGTATGGTCACTCAACCATTCTTGCCTATAATGACCCACTACACTACGTTTTGATTACCTCTACCTTGCATGGTGCATATAGAACTCTAGGATAATAGAAAATACATATCCCATCCCTTTGCAAAAGAAAATTACACCATGCAAAGCCCCTCCTCCTCCCTGAATGTAGTGAATCACTCACTAGGTTAAGTCACCTAGCTTTATTTTTCTTCCATTAGTGAAAAGCACATTCCAGATGAATAGTCAGGCACTGTTGGGACAAAATATTCTAGTGAAAGTGGAAAATAACATTCTAGATGAATAGTGAGCCCTATTTAAGTAAACTTGCACTATATTTTAAGCTTACTTTTCCTTCCAACACATATTGTAGTCTCAAGAGAAAAGCCTTCAACCTTGTTCCTTTTTCTTCCACTCTGTGTTAAACACTTGCTCATGCCTCGTTCCCTCAACACATGACATAGTAACAAGTCCCAATAAGTCTTCCTCCTAGTCCTTATCAAGTCAAGGTTTTTTGACATATTCTTCCTCTCTTTCCTTCCTAGCGCATGGTGCAATCTTAATCAACAAGCACATCAACCTTGTTCCTTGTGCTTGCCCATTGCAATTGGCCTTGAAGGGCCCCTTTTTCATAGCACATGATGTAGTAACAGTGAAAAATGGTGCTTCCCTCATCCACTGTTAAGTTGAATTATGCCTTCCTTATCAAGCCTTCCTCTTTGAGCCCTCACATATGCCTATCATAAGCAATGTCTTCCATGAGCTGGGTAGAAATAAAATAGATATTTTCAAGACTAATTTAGATTTGTCATGAGTGATCTTCATTTGCAAGAGTACCTTCTCAACAAGACAAGTTGATGCTCAAGGAATATGTTAAGGAGAAGACACAAAGAACACTTGTAGAGAAGAAGAATGAAGAAGAACCGTCATGAAGACATGAAGTAGATCTTGGACCGTGACAAAATGAAGGCTTTTCATGATGACTCAAAATATTTTGAAGATGATCCAAGGCCCTTTGGAGGGTGAAGAAGAATAAAAATCAGATCATTCATGAATATGGAAGGAATGAAGCAAGGAGAACAACTTGGCACTGCTACCTCACCTTGAAGTCCATGTCATCATTGTTAAGTTGTGACTTCTACAAATGTCAACACAATGTCAAAGGTGTCCATGTGTCATTCCACATAACTTATGGATGTAATTATGTAATTATCAAAACGAAAAGGAAATAATATAATCTGTGGAAGTCGAACAATCATATGTCGAATTTGAAAAGTCACATATGGACAAAAGAGTCAAATAGAAGTTCAAGAGTCATTAGGAAAGTCCAAAAGTGTTATGGAAGCTCAAAGATCACATTGGAAGGCTAAGAGTCATGAGGGTAGTTCAAGGGTCACGAGGATACAAAAATTCGTTATTCTTGTTATAAAAGAAAACTAATAACTCAAGTAAGGGGCTTTTGGAATCATAGAGTTTGGAGAGCTAGTGTTGGCCTCTTCCTTTTGGAAAAGGAGAGAAAAACAATTCCTTGGAGAAGCATGAAGTAACATAATGTTCCACTATTAGAACTAGTGCCTCACCATTGTAACTATGTCCTTGGATCGTTCACCTAATAATTGAAGCTAATCGATCTAGCAAACTTTCATGCATGTATCATGAATGTCTTAAGACTATTCTTTGGGTGTTTGTGGTATATGTTGGTGCTCTTATGTACTAAATAATTTGAACTATTTTGGTGGATTTGGTGCTTATCTTGTTGAATGTGTGTGGTATTTTCTTTCATGAATCATTTTTATCTTGTGAACTAATTTACATGCTAATCAAAAAATATTTCCTTGCTCCCGTGTGCCTCTCTTAGGATAGTACTATTACTTTCCTTGTAGAGACTCACTCTTGTATCCCTATCGTGAAAGCCTCATTTTATACATTGCAATTGGTGCTTCGCAATGTCAACTTTCTTGTTCGAAGGTTATTTGTGTAATCTATTATGTTATCCATGAAACCAAGGGAAACTTTTGTGTTATAGTGGCCGGGCTGATACTGTTGGGATGAGAAGCACCTGAGAATAACCTTTTTCTACCAAACGAGCTTTGTATTTCTCCACCTTGCCTTCTGCATTCATATTCTTCTTAAACACCCATTTTCTTCCAATGGGTTTCCTTCTAGCCGGCAACTCCACCAGATCTGAAGCCTCATTTGTGTGCAAAGATGTCATTTCATCAACCATGGCCTCCTTCCAGAGTTTTCCATCCTTTGAATCTACTACTTCCCTCACAGTTATGGGATCATCATGAGTAATAGATAAAGAAAAATTTGAACAGAAAACAAATGGACTATACCTTTCTAACTTCCTTCTTTCTCAAATTGATCTTCTCACAGCTGGAGTTTGTGGCTCTTCATCTTCTGATTCTGCTTTTGTTGTAGAGTCTGATTCTTCCTCCTTTAGCTAAAACTCTATGTTCTCATGTTACTTTGGCAGGAATTCATGTTTAATAACATATTTCATCTCTCTAAACACCACATCTCAGTTGTACACAACCTTCCTTGTTTATGGGTTCCAAAGCTTATAACCTTTTAAACCATCCTTATACCCAATAAAGATGCACCTTTCATATTTACTATTCAAATTTGTTCTTTTATCCTTTGGAACATGTACATATGTGTCACATCCAAATACCCTGAGATGTGAAATAGAAGGTTTCTTACCAGTCCATACCACTTGTGGAGTCTTATCCACCAACATTGATGAAGATGATCTGTTGATCCCGTAACATGCAGTATCCATCGCCTTTGTCCAGAATCCCTATCCTAACCCGACACCACTAAGAATTATTCTTACATTTTCCATTAGTATCCTGTTCATTCTTTCTGCAACTCTGTTTTGCTGAGGTGTGAATGGAGTAGTCTTCTCCCATGCTATACCACACTTATTACATAACTCTTCAAATTCATTCTTGCAAAACTGTCCACCATTATTTTTCCTCAGCACCTTTATGTTCTTCTTGGGTTGTTTTTCCACCAAAGCCTTAAATTCTTTAAACCTATTAAAGACTTTAGATTTCATCCCAAGGAAATATATCCATGTATTCCTCGAGAATTCATCTATAAATGATACATAGTATAGAGACTTACCCAATGATGGAAGCGACACAGGTCTAAACACATCACTGTGCACAAGCTCTAATTTGTTTCACCATCTTAGCGCCAGAGGGGAAACTCACCTGATTTTGCTTCACATATACACTGTTTTCACATAAATCAAAATCCATAGAGACATTAGACATAACATGGTCTTTTCTCCAAAGACCACTAGATTTTCTGCTCCACTTTCAGGAACCACAGAACTGTTGCACCCATCAATAATAATGCTATCCTAAAGCTTGTACATAGTTCCAATCCCAACTCCCTACATCAATACCAGTGCTCTCCAAACCATCTTGCAGGTATCTTTCTCGAACACTAATTTTACACTTGCATCATCCAACTTGGTTACAAAATTCAGATTTCTCACCAATGGAGGAATATGAAAAATAGGTGGAAGTGTTATAATCCTTCCACCTTCCAACTTCAACTTGAATTTTCTGTGACCAATGATTCTACCCTTCCTATCATCCGCTAAGAATACATCACCACCATTATATTTCTCATACTCGCAGAACCACTCTCTATGGGGAGTGAAGTGAAAGATGCACCTCAATCTGAGGTGGTTTTCACCTGTATAGAAGGGGCATCATAAAATCCCTTTCCTTTCTCACGAGCTTTATATTTATACTCCCTTTCGAAGTGCCCTTCCTTTCCACATTTCCAGCACACCTTTACAGGTTTTCTTGGATATTTAGAGCTCCCTCTAAATTTAGATATCCCACTCAAGGAATTAATTTTGTTTCTGTTTTGGGACTGTCCTTGTACAGACAAGGCATCACCATTCTATCCCTCCATATTTTTCCATCTCATCTCCTTCGACAGCAAGGATGAGATTATTTCATCAAATTGCAAGTAAGTTGCGTTGTTATCTATTGCAACAACCAGACTATCCCATGAATTTGGTAGAGAACATAACAAACTGATGCACACATCTCCATCTGAAATTTTAAGATAAACAAATAATAACTGACTTACCACAGTATTAAAGGCATTCAGATGCTCTCTCGCCAAGTCTACATCTTTCATCCTCAGGTTATACATATTTTTCCATAGGAACAATTTATTCAACAGATACATATATTGGTACAAAGTCCCTAACTTGTCCCATAATTCCTTTGTCAAAGCTTCCCCTGATACATTCAGCAATATTGAATCTCAGACACACAATCGTATTGTGCTCTTTGCCTTCCCATCCAACTTCACCGAGTCTTCAACATGCATTGTTGTTAGTTTAGTACCTTGATCTACCACAATCCACTAATATTTATCCATAATAGGTCATCCATATTGAGTTTCCACAACTCAAAACTCTCACCATTAAATTTCTCGACCTTTATCTTTCTGCTCCTCTCCATCTTCTTTCACAACAATAATCGATCCCACATATCTCCCACTAAACAGGGTGTATCACAAGCTCAAACAAAACCTTGCAGCAGCAAAGACATCCCCTTGAAGCCAAAACAACTCTAATACAAAATGTAGGTTTTAATCCCGTACAAAAATTACCTACATACAAATTCTAAAAAAAATAGGAAATAAATAATGGCGAGTGCATTAAGCATAAAACATATATACACAAATATTTTCCCCTAAATCCCAAAACCAGGACTACCAGATTGATTTTTCATTATATTTCTTTCAACATTACAATACATATATATACATGCTGAAGTTTTAATAAACCCCAATCCATTAACTGTAGATTAGAAAATAATTGTAGTTCCCTTGACCAAATCTAAAAAATACCATGGACAGAAAACCATCGTGTCCAAAACCATGTGCGAAATCCATGCAAAAAACCATAGGTAGGTCTGCTCACCTAATATAGGGTCCAAAAAAATTTCCGAGGGCGCTCTGCATGGTGCAAGGTATAGGGAGTGCTAACACCCCCCGTAGCACGCCTGCCACAATGTACATGGGTGTTACACTAAAAAATGTCACCATGACTATTTACAGTTAGTATGGCTCAATCAACAGTCATGCTACCCTCTTAGGCAAGTCTTATGCCTCTGCTATCCATCTCAAACTCAAAGAAGAGAGAAAGTCTTGTAAAAATGTGTTTATCTCTGGGGACGCAGGTTCTCTCAAGCCTTACCTGCGGGGACGCTCACAATGTTCACAAAGGCTGCGTCCTTGGACGCTCTGTATGTTAAGGGAAAGGTGCGTCCTTCTGTAAAAGGCAAAATGCGCAAGTTTCATCTTAAAAAAAGTTACTTGTGGTTACTTCTAGAACTTTCTAGAGGTCGGTTTGATGAAATGGATGCGCCTCCAGTTGGTTCATGTATTCCTATTAAGGAGGAACTTATCCCATCAATAAGGGAGCTATCCCACCCAAAGAGGGGGATTATCCCATTGATGGTGGACTTGAATAACCTCTTTACAGCACTATAAATAAAGGCATTGAGCCAGAGGGAGGAGAGGTTGAAGCTATACATTTTCTTTGGGTAAATGCTGCAGGAATTAGGACTCCCATTTAGAACCTTGTGAGGAGATATTGTCTTTGCTTGATTCTACTTGGAAGTGGGTGAGCTTTGTCAAAGTAGAGGAAAACCCTTGATGGACCCTGGGAGGAACTTGCAGAACACCAAGGCCAGGTTGTAAGAGTTTCTTTGTTTCGTTATTAATACAAACTGGTTCATTTTTCTCAATAGCTTGTGTTAATGAGTTATTTCATGTGTTCCTTGGTCTGCATGTTGAATATATGTTTTATTATATGAGATGCAAGTGCTTGGTAATTGTTTGATTGTTTGTGGTTGCAGGAATTGATGTGAAGGAGGAGCTCATCCGGATCGGCAAGGACGGACTACAACAACAGCGTTTTGGAATAAGGTAAGCCTAAACACTTGTAGTTTTCATGTTTTAAAAGGTGTATTTAGAGAAAGATCGCTCCATTTTGTCTTGTTTGTCGCTAGAGAGTTTAGACTCCTAGGGAGGTCAGTTGTGTCCGCACAAACGACTTTTTCCGCCACGACAAATTGGCGACTCCACTGGGGAAGCCATTAATGTGAAAGTCTTTTCCTTTGTGTGAACTTTGCTCTGAGAAAATCATTTTTATTTTCTGGTTTTTGACTGTGAGAATTAGTATTTGGGTGGCTTAGCTTTAGATTTAGTTAGATTTGGTTTTTCTTAACTTTTCCAGAAGGATGCACCCTCTGAGTACTGCACAGTGCGTCTTTGGACGCGCTGTTGCCGTTTGCACAGAGCGGGCCCGCGCCTGTTCTAACGGGTTGCCTGCGTCTTCCTGTAAAAATTTAGGAAAACTCCATTTTTGCTTTAATTGCTTTTAGATTTTGTTTTTTCTTAGTGTTTTCTGCCCAGATCCTTTAGTACCCTGTCAAAAATTTTCACCTGAACTTGTTTTGTGAGCTTTGAGTGTTTTAGTGGATTTCAACGAAGTTTAGGCCTAGGGTTTGATTTTTGAATAGGTCCTGTAGTGACTTTGACGGTAGAAAGTTGTCCAGCCTTAGATCTCTCTGGTTTGTCAGCCTTCTTAGAAGTCGGGCCTGTCGTAAAGTCTCCTTGTGTGAGCAGCTTGCCATTTAAGTTGTCTTTTGGGTCAAATTTCGAATTACTTGTTTATAAAGTGTTGATTTCCATTTTACAAAAGAACAAAAAGATTAGAGTTTTGTTTTGACTAGTTTTTGGTTCTGCAATAAGCTAGTCCTTGATTTGATTGTGATCAAGTAAAACACCTTAGAATAATCATTGTTGGCTTTGCCTCATTAGGTTTAATTAGGGTAATTTCCTTTTGATTTGTTTGTTTTTATTTTTTGAGTGAATTTTCATAGATTTCATAGTTTGCAATTGATTTTTATTAAAATAGATTTATGTTTTTCGTTAAATAAGAAAAATACAAAAACATCTCCTTTTAAAAGTTTTGTTTCAAGTAGCATTTAAAGTTTTTGGAAGAAAAAGAGTTTTTTTCGTGCAAGTAAAGAGCGGTCATGTTTTTATGCTTGGAAAAGACAAACGAATTGTTTCTTTGATTGTCTTTAATTAAGAAGTTGCTTTCATAAAAATTGCATTCTCTCAACTTTTTAGTTAAGCAATTCATCGAAAAAGTAAAGTAGTGGGTAAATCATCCTAGGTGCATTTTGTAGTGGTTTCGAGTCGAGTCAACACACCACTGGTTTCACTTCCATCACCTTTTGACTTAAGAAACAACCTTAAAAGTAACGCTTAAATTAAAATCAATCTAGTAATTTTTATTTTTCTAGGGCTCTGAAACACCAACATAGCTTAGGCTAGGGTCTTGGAGTAGGTGAGTACTTAACTCTCCAAGACTACAAAACCAAACAGATAGTTTATCTTGAGTAGAATAAATCCAATTGTTTCTATTGCACTCTGGGAAAGCTCCTCTTAAAGGAGAAGCACGAGCGCGTGTCCGAACCAGTGAGGGGATCATTCCCCCCTCGTTGGGAACGACGCCAGACAGTACGTATTACAAACGGTAAACCTCGGATTAACCATTGTCGAGGAGCCAGGGGTCACTTATCGGTAAACCTTGGATTACTGTCAAGGAGCCGGTAAGGGGATTGAGCTTGTTACTCTGCCCTTGCGTGCTGTCGGAGTTTAGACTGTTCCCCCAGGTGTAATTGTTGTGATTGGTAACTTTAGTGACCATAATCTTTAGGGTTCTACCGAGGTGACGGTGGAGGGAAGGTCCCACTGTACCTGGAGCAGACGTCGGTTATACTCACTTGGATTTTCCGGGGGGTTCACTTCACTTCGAGACGGTTAAAGTGGAGGAACTTGTGCCGGTCTATTCATTAAGCAGGTTGTCGGGGTAACTGTTCCACCCGCCATTTCTGTACTGAATCCTGCGAGGTTGGGCCTAATCACCAACTAGCGCTTTTGGTCCGGAAGACTACTGTTTGTGTTTGGTTTGACGCTCTAGATTCTTTAGGCGTGTGCTTCAAATTTGTTTGCTTCTTTAGAAGACTTTAGGTGGTTTGATTTGAAATTTTTACTTTGTTTTCGTGTGTTGTAGTTAAAAATCTTTAATTGTGGCGGAATTACCGAGACAGTCCCGTCGACTTCGGGGCAAGTCTCCTGAGATTGTTACCGGAATAGATTTGTTAAGAAAACTCCGTAAATCGCGGGGTGAATCTCCTGAAGACATTCCGGGTTAGTACGAAGGGTTAAAGGTCCTTGTAACTCCTCCTAGTGACAGTAGAGTAGGTTCACCTGAAGAAGGAGAATCTTCCTTGGTAGTCCATCCAGATTACCAAAGTTTAGAGACAGGTTATAATCCCGAAGCTGTTTCAGTTTCTGAGCTTGTTGGTAGTTTTTCGTCTGCTAGTGATACAGGCGAAGAACCTGAAATATCTGAACCTGTTACTCCAACTTCTAGTGTTCCAGATTCACCAAGAATAGAAAGAATTATCACCGAAAATCTACCTTCTGGTTTGATTGCTATAGAAGAACTTGCTCCAGAAGAGGATATAGGTGTCTCTCACCTTGAAGGTCAACTTACTATTGATCTAAGGGAGCGTGAATCCATCTTTTACAGTCCTCCTAGAAGTACTTCTTGGTACCTTGCGTTAACCAATTTTTTAGACAACTCAGTAGGTTTTTCTACACCTCGTACTCCTTTTCCACCTGGAGGTATTCATACTCCTGTAAATATGTCTGGTCAGTCGTCCGTGTTTACTCAAAGTCCTGAATCTTTTTTACACGGCGGTCCTTCTGTTCCCACTGGGTATCAGTCACTTTCTGGTACCTTTGCGGGGGCATCTCCTCAACCCGTTGATCATGGGTTATTTGCTAGAAACAGTGGTAATATACCATTGGGTGTAGGAGACATTTACATGATGTCAGGTTCAGTTCCCGTTTCCCAACCTCAAGGTGGCCAATTACCGCCTGGGGGGCAACCGCAGTTAACGCCTGGGGGGCAACCTCAAGGTACACAAATCGTGTTTGGGGGGCAACCTCAAAGTCAGTATGTACCTATGGTGCAATACGTGCCTCAAGGTCAACCTCAGCCTCAATATGTACCCCAAGGTCAACCTCAGTATCAATATCAACCTCAAGGATGGCAACCTCAAGGATGGCAACCTCAAGGGTATCAACCCCAAGGTTATCAACCTCAAGGGTACCAACCTCAAGGTCAAGGTCAACCCCAGTATCAGTATTTACCTCAAGGTTATCAACCCCAAGGTCAATACTCGAGTCAAGGTTATCAACCGCCTCAAGGTCAGTCATATGTTCCAAGTATTGGAACTGCACCTTACAATTATCAATCCTACCCTCAATCTGGTTATGGATCTCAGTATCCTCAACCTGTTACGGGTCAATACCCTGGAATGTTAGTGTGGGATCCATCACAGGGTCAACAGGTGTTGCAGCCAAGTGTACAGATGGTTCCTCAAGCTGGACAACCCGTAGTTTCTGGTCCAACCCAGCAACCGCAACCTGTCCAGCCAAATGTTCAAACTTCTGTAACTTCGGTAGTTACTCAGCCGTCAATTGCACCTAGTACTCCATCTCAAACGGCTGCTGCAACTACCGCTACATCTACCATACTTACTTCTGGAGTATCGACGGCTCCAGTTTCTACTGTCCCTGTTACCACACCTCAGACATCTTTACCGTTGTCTGGATCTACGATTCAAACCACGGTCCAGATGCCTGTAGGTCAGCCTGGTATAAGTACGGTTGTCACTACTCAACCTCAATTTGTTCAACCTCCGTACCAGGGACAGTACCAACATGGGCAAGCTGTCCAACAACCGGTTTACCAGTATCAACCGTATCCTGGGTACACTTATCAACAACCTCAACAACCCCAGTACGGTCCGGTTAATCCTGGTTTTCCAGGAGGATATAATATCCCAAATGCGACTCCTGTTCCTAGTTATCCTGGATATCCTCCTCCTGGGGCTGGTATTGTGACCCAGAGTTTTAGAGATCCTAACCGGCAGTTACCGTTTATTGCAACTTTGGATTTACCCGACTTGACGCGCCTAACTAATGATCCAATTCAATATCTTCAGTTCTGGCCGCCAATGCCAAATAAGTTGCCCAGCGATATACCCAAGTTCGAAGGTAAGTCTGGAGAGGATCCGTCCAATCATGTGATGACTTACCACCTCTGGTGTGCTTCGAATTCTATCTCGGATGATTCGATCCGCTTACGTCTTTTCCAGCGTACACTCATTGGTCTCGCGGCCAAGTGGTACATTGAGTTACCACGGGCCTCTTTTTACAACTTTAGCCAGTTAGCTACCTCGTTCTTAACTCACTTTCAGTTGCCGGTCAGATACGATAACGGCACGGAGTTATTAACTTCACTAAAACAATCGACGTCCACGTATATTTCTGATCACATTCATGAGTGGAGACGTCGAAGGAGATTAGTGAAAGTTTTTATCCCGGACCAAATCTTAGCTGAATGGTTTGTCAAATCATTATTACCGAAGATTACTGAAGATGTAGCTAAGGCCGGAGTAGTTACTGAGGAGCAAGTCATTGCTCAGGCACAATACCTTGACTTAGTTTACACTCAGTCGGGTACGTTACACGAGAAGATTCCGGATCTTCCAAAGTCGAATCAAATCGCTGCTGCTCCTTCGGGATCTCATGCCGCTGATGGTATGATTGGTATCGTGACTACGAAGAGCAAGAAGAAGTCTTCCAAGGCTTCAAATACTCCAATTATCACTTTGCCTGATTCTCCGACAGGAGAGTCTTCTCCTCCTGAACTTACCGCCGACATTCACGCTGTAGAGTCATCTACGGCCAAATCAAAAAACGGTGGAAAGAAGAAAGGAAAGAAGAAGGCTAAAGCAGACAAGGCTCCAAAGGAGAAAACTGAAAAGTCGGAAACCAATGACGAAAAACGCAAACCTCGATATCCTTGTCTTATTTGTGAAGAGGATCATTTTACGAGAGATTGCCCTCATCGGGCCGAGGTTGTGAAAATAGTCAAAGGTTCTCCCACTCCTGCTGTGTTAAAGAATCCATTTCCAGAGCAGGAGAATAAGATGATAGGTTCTTCTTCGAATGCCAGTGAAGAACCCATTTTGATGATGTCTCATGTGAGGATTGCGACTCGATCGCAAGATTATGGTAGTAAGGCTCCTGTTGATGGTAAGGAAGCAGAATCTTCTCACTCTAACCCATCAACCTCAGCTCCTGGTTCCGATCCACTACAGATCGAAAAACCTAACCCAGACTTAGTGATTAAGCCGCCCGCCAAGGGTGTACTTCGAAGGTCTGCTTTCAATCCACATGCGAGAGCAGCCCAGAATTACAACATTGTTGAGGACTTAGCTGTTTCACCTTCAGCAATGTCGGCACTCGAAGTGCTGCAATCATGCCCAGCACAACGGAAATTGCTTTTGTCGGCTATCGGAGCTGTCGATGTTCAGGACCCGAACCTAATGATCTTTGATCTAGAAAATAGTACGCCACGTCTCCCCCATCAAATGGCTTTCCAAATTCCAGTGATAGTCAAAAACAGGCCTATTCATCGGACTGTGATTGATGAGGGAGCTTCTACGTGTATTATGTCGATTCAATGTTGGAGATCGCTTGGTTCTCCTTCGTTGAACCAATCCCCCACCATCCTTAAGGCCTTTGATGGCCGTGGGTTCCGTCCGTTTGGTATTCTACAAGAATTGCCTATAGGGGTAGAAGGTAAAACCGTTAGTCTGGATGTGGAAGTGGTTGATGCCCCTCTAGACTACAACCTTCTTTTGGGTCGAAGTTGGTCATATGCTATGACAGCGGTCGTTTCATCGGTCTTCAGAGTAATTAAGTTTCCACATAACGGTAAGATCGTGACTATTGATCAGCTGACATACTTTTCATCCGACCCAGCCTCTTCAGAGAGTATCCAGCATGTCGGTAAGACGACAATCCCTTATAGGGACGTTGGTGTAGGTTTAGTTAAGGATTCCGGTTTACTGGGAACTTTTCCTCTCCCTCCACTCAACGTAGACCCTTCATTTGCAACAATTCATATGATTACATCAGAAAACATTATTTATGATGATCCTTGGATTGTCCCATCTGACTCTGAGATAGACTCATTCGGTGATGTTATGCCTTTGAGTCCATATGAAATTGCTTATGAAGCTGTCATGTCTTTTACCGACTCGCATTCAACCGAAATCGACCAAATGAATGTGGTCAGTGAAGAATCACTTTTCACCTCAACCTTAGAACGGATAGCGTTTCCCGAAGTCGTGTCATCTGACGAACAACTTCGCGAAATCCTAAGTGTAGATGATCTACCATGGGAGGATCTCCATCACAGATCTTCGTTTTTACCTAAGGATGATGCATTTGAAAATGATTTTTCATCTATCTTTACCGCTGAATATGTCAAAGACGCTCAGGATCCAACGAAACATTCTGATTCAGAGTTGAATTTAGGGAATATTTCTCGTACTATTCCCATTGATATTTCAGTGAAGCCCGGAATCGAGGAAAACATTCATATAGGTATCCAAACTTACAAGGCCCTATTCCAAGAATTCCGCGACGTGTTTGCCTGGTCTTACGAGGAAATGCCGGGAATTGATCCTGCCATTGTTGTTCATGAAATAAAGACCTACCCGGATGCTAAACCCGTCCGGCAACGGTTGCGTCAGATTCACCCTCGAAAAGCGGCTGCGATTAAAGCAGAAGTCGAAAAGCTGTTGAAAGCAGGTTTCATTTATCCGATCCCGTTAACGGATTGGGTATCGAATATTGTTCCGGTTAACAAGAAACAAGGAACAATAAGAATCTGTATCGACTATAGGGATATAAATCGAGCTTGTCCAAAAGACAACTATCCTACGCCTTATATCGATCAAATTATTGATGATTGTGCCGGAAGTGAAATGTTTTCCTTTATGGATGGCTTTTCAGGCTATAATCAAATCAATATTCTACCTGCCGACCAACCAAAAACGGCATTCATTTGTCCATGGGGGACATTTGCTTATTGCAAGTTACCTTTTGGGCTTAAGAATGCCGGGGCCACTTTTCAACGGGCGATGTCTTATGCATTTCATGACATCAAGCACATTGTGCAACCCTATCTCGATGATTTGCCTGCTCATTCTTTACATCGAGCTGATCACCTTGTCCATTTACGAGCAATCTTTATGAGGTGTAGGCATTATCGAATTCGGTTGAATCCCCACAAGTGTGTTTTCTGTATAGAAACAGGTCGATTGCTGGGATTTGTTGTTTCAAAACCGGCATTCGCGTCGATCCCTCGAAAGTCGAAGCTATCATCAAATTGCCTCCTCCTTCGAGTTTGCGCCAACTCCAAAGTTTGCAAGGGAAAGCGAACTTTTTACGCCGATTCATCCCAAACTACGCCGAGGTCACTAAAGGTTTTACACGGTTGTTGAAACAGAACGCACAATTCTTTTGGGACGAGATTGCCCAACAATCTTTTGATGCACTTAAACACGCGTTGACCCATGCACCGTTGTTGCATCCTCCCAACTACAACCAGGACTACTTCTTATACCTCGCAGCTTCGCATTCCACCATTGGAATGGTGTTAGTTCAAGAAGATGAATTCGGAGCGGAACATGTGATATATTATCTTAGTAGGACCTTAAATCCCACTGAGTTAAAATATTCGCATGTGGAGAAATTGGCCCTGGCAGCCGTTCAAGCTGTCCAGCGTTTTCGTCACTACATTCTTCTCCGTAAAACTACAGTTATTTCGGATTGCAACCCTATGATTTATATTTTGACAAAACAATTGCTAGGGGGCAAGTACTCTAAATGGATTGTCATCCTGCAAGAGTTCGACTTGGAGTTCGAGAAGTCCAAGTCTAAGAAATCCTTAGTTTTTGCGGAATTGATGTGTGATTTCCCGAGTGCTGACACAGAGACTGTGGCAGAGGAGTCCATTGCGGACGAATCTTTGTTTCTTATCAGTACTTTAGATCCGTGGTACGGGGATATAATCATCTATCTCCAAACCCAAACCTTTCGGCCTGAAGCTTCCAAAGAAGAACGTCGAAAAATTCGGTTTCAATCCCAGCAATACAAAATTATTGGAGATACACTTTATCGCCGGGGGGCAGACTTAGTTTTTCGACGTTGTTTAACTCACGAAGAGGCTGAGAGAGTTTTGAATGATTGTCACTCTGGAGCATGTGGCGGTCATATGTCTGGGTATGCCACAGCTCAGAAGGTGTTGCGCGCTGGCTATTTCTGGCCGTCTATGTTTAAGGATTGTATCATTGCCGTCAGGAAATGCCACAACTGTCAAGTGTTTGATCGCAAGATGCGCGCTCCACCTGCTCCTCTCCACCCTATAATTGCCGCTGGTCCATTCGCCAAATGGGGTATTGACTTTATTACTTGTAACCCTCACTCGGCCGGGGGGCATGCGTATATCATCCTCGCGGTTGATTATTTTACTAAATGGGCCGAGGCGATGCCTACATTCGACGCAAGCGGCAAGACAGCTGCAGTTTTCGTATTCAATCATATCATAACTAGGTTTGGTGTCCCACAAGCAATCATTACTGACCATGGGAGCCATTTTCGAAACGTCATGATGACTGAGCTTACAAGCCAGCTTGGTTTGCGCCACGATAGCTCTACTCCTTATTATCCGCAAGCCAACGGTTTGGTTGAGTCTATCAACAAAGTTCTAGTCATCATGATTCGACGGATCATTGGTATCCATCGAACGAATTGGCACAACATGTTATTTTCGGCGCTATGGGCATATCGAACCTCAGTGAAAAATTCAACAGGGTTCACTCCTTTCCAGCTAGTTTATGGCTTGGAAGCTGTGTTACCCATTGAATGCGAAATCCCATCACTTCAAATGGCTGTCGAATTACTTCCAGCTACTTCCGAAGAGGAGAAACGGTTATTGTACTTGGCTAAATTAGATGAGACTCGACGTGACGCTACATTAGCTATCGAGACTCACGCGAAACGAATGAAAGCTCAGTATGATAAAAATGTAACCCCTCGAAGTTTTTCGGAAGGAGACCTAGTACTATTATATGATCAAGCTAACGATAAGCTAGGTGCCGGAAAATTCGTTCCCATGTGGCATGGGCCCTACATTGTAAAGCGAAAGCTAGCAAAAGGGGCTTATGAGCTAGTTGACTTTGATGGGGACTCTTTGGGTAAACCCAGAAATGGACTTTACCTAAAGAGGTATTATGCTTAAATGATGGGTATGGAGAAATTTTTAGATAGGTTAGATTTTCTTTCTAGCTAGCGAGTGTGTTAGTTTAGTCAGTGTGCTTAGCTTAGAGAGTGTGGTTTTTCGTCGTTATTCTGGCTTATCTTGGTTTTACTCTTGATATTGCAGATGTCGACGCCTCTCCAAACATACATTGGATTTGCTGATGGTGCTTGTCGTAGTACACGGAATATCTCTTCCGCAGCTTGGGTTATCTATTCGCCCTCTGACGAGTTAGTTTCTATGCATGGGGTAAGCCTCGGTCAAACAACGAACAACATTGCAGAATACAGTGCAGTGATTGAATTATTATCCGAATCTATTTCATTTGGAATTCGACGTTTGATAGTGAGGTTAGATTCTGAACTTGTTGTATTACAGCTTAATAGAGTTTATGCCATTAGAAATCCTGTGTTATTAAGGTTGTTTTTGAGAGTGCGTCTCTTGGAACGTGAATTTGATTACATTGAATATCAACATATTCCAAGGTCTTTGAATACATTAGCAGATGCAATTGCTTCTCGAATGTTGGACAGACATTTACGATAATCATGCAAGTAAATTTAAAAACATTTCATCACATATGTTAAACAGGATAAGCCGGTAATAGTGATATATATAGATAGAAGTGTGTCAAAAAATATATACATCGTCTTCGATCATAGGTTGAAAACACCTTATGATCGGCAAAATGATAGTACAAAAAGTCAAAATGTCACATGTGACTACAAAAGTGACTAGTCAATCACTGGTGGTGCTCTCTGTATGACACCACTGCGCGGGCTACCTTACGCAAAAATCTCCTAAACGGTCCAGGGACCGCGACTACGAAGCGCTGAAGCCTGGTAGGAATGTCGTCCATAGTAGTCTCAGGTATATCTGCCGTGAGACGCTCTAGATCATGCTCCAACTCAGCTAGTACTTCTGCAGCCGCGTCCTGTGGGGCCGGTACCGGTGCAGCTGGATGTAGTCTATCAAAAGGCCGGAGGTTGGCTGGACGCTGTGGACCAACATCTGCATTTTGAAAATTTTACTGTTAGTTTTGAGACGATATATATGAAAAATAAAAAAATACATAATTAGAAAACTTGTGAAAAATAAAGTACCTCTGTCATCCCATTGTTCTCCCTGTGGAAGAACCATGTCCGGATCACCTCTAAAATCCACTCCGGCATACGGAAAGTCCTGTATCGAAAAAACCTGGTCCTCTAACCAGTGAAAGTAACTATCTGAGAATCGAACCACCGCCGTGCCCTCGTCAGGATGCCGGGCCATCACCGCAACCCATCGTATCAGCTTTGGCTCCCGAGGACCCAAGATATCAACAGTGAGTTGCTGAGGGATCAGCATTGGAACTCTCTCCAAGGCAAAGCTCACGACTAGAGGCCCATATCCAAAAGTCTTTAGTCGTCCGTTCTTTGCCTTGGTCAGTTGGCTCTTCATATGAGCCGACACAGCTTCACACCAGTTGAAAATGGTGCCTTGGTAACAGTCAATTGCCATCCGCATTTGGGATCCGGAAGCAATGTGTAAAGCGGCCGCGCCGCAAATTCTGGTAACCGTGAACGCTATGACTTTGAGTTCACGCAGAGTGATGTGTTTTATCTCTATGCCTTTCGAATGGTGAGCCCCAGGTGTGCACCACTCGTCGCGGAGACTATCAAGGGATTGGCCACCCGGCCTAGTCCCCGCAAGACTGAGTTGCTCGCCTCTGTTCGGCAAGCCAGTGAGAAAGTATACATCCGAGGGCTCTATCTCGAGCTGGTGCCCTCCTATGTAAAAGCATTGTTCTTGAACGTTCCATCGCTCAACCAGCCATTCCAAGAATCTTACCTGGCCCCTCATGCCCGGTATGGCCCAGTATTTGTATAACCCGCATGCTTTTAGGGCATCCAGGGAAGGTTGGTGTTCTATTGCAGCTTCATCATCCTCTACATGCTCTCTTTCTCTCCAATCTAACATGGTTAATGCCCTACACACAAGAAATAGTCATTAGAAATTGATTTGGGAATTTTTAGATAGTTATTTGAGGGGGTTGGGGTTTTGAAATGCGCGTTTCACGGAAGACGCACCCCGCCTTTACAGCACAGGGTGCCCGGACGCGGCTGGCCTGAAGGCGGACTGCGTCTTCCGACCATTTTCCTGTATAGGAAAAAGTCGGGGGACGCGGGTCACCCGAAGGGCACCCGCGTCCGCCGAGAGGCGCATTCCAAAACCAAAACCCCCCCAAAAAATGAAACTAAGACCTAAAAATTAATTCTAAACGGATAGAAATGCAGAGTAGGATGTGTAAAATACCTGGATAAGATGGCGTTCGATTCCGACGGTCGGATTTTCCGCAGCGACCACGGGAAGTTTCTTGTCAAAAGCTCCTTTTTCAACCTCAACAGTCAAACGGTAAAAATGACATGGTAAAAGGTCTTTTTATAGGTTTTTTGGATGAATTAGTTCATTTTTTACCATGAAAAGATGTTTTTCGATGTATTTTTGCCTATTTTAAACAGGTATGAGTAATGTGTTGCTTTTGTGCAGGACAAAGGGATTTCGAGGGAAATTGTCATTTTTCACAAACAAAAATATCAGAGTCATCTTTTAAGCCCTTTTCTGACTCCTAAAACATGAAAAGATCGCCGAGCGTTTCTTTTACACTCGTTAAAACGGAATTAAAAGACGGTCCCCTTTTAGCTCTTTTCTGACCGCAAAATCAGGAAAAGATTGCCGGGTTTTTGTCGTTTCAAACTCGATAAGGAAATAAAACGACGTGTCCTTGATCGCTTTTTACTTTTCAGGTCAACGACACTATTATGAAAGTACTCCTTGGTCGCAAGATCAAGCGGTTCCCCCAGGTATTATTTTATACTTTTTCGGGCTTGAGGGACACAAATGTACGAAAAAGTTCAACGTGGAGTCTCCTTTAGTTTTTTCAGACTCTCTAAAATTGAAAAACGCCGAGTTTCTCCTATACTAGGCTCGTTAAACTTTTACAGTAGAGGACCTGTTCAATTACAAACAGGAACGAACCACTCCTTCCTAGGGTTCGAATTTAAACTAGGTTGGACTCGTCCGAAGGATGAGCTTATAATCAAGCATATGTTATCCTCCTCAAGCTTGTTAAAAATAAAGAGGTACTTGCTAGAAATGGTGGGGGAAAAGAGGGAATAATGAACCTGTTTGTTACCTTTTGTCTCAAAAGAAACTTTATTACCACTCTTGAACACGACACTTTTTCATTCACCTGGGTTGGGAAATCTTTTACCTCACAGTTGATCAAACCACTTTGAAAGTCTTTAACCGGGTTCCGGGGATTAACTTTGAGTTATTCGTCACCAAGCCATCTGTCGTGTCGTTATGTGTTCAAGAGGTCTGCAAGCAAAACTTTCATCTGCAAAATACTTGTCATCCATTTGACCATCCCTGAGTCGGTCCTTACAGCAACATTTCTTCAACTTGAACAATGATTTCGTGTTGCGGGCTTGCGGGCTTGCCTGCAACGGGTCGCTTTCTATCGACATCGACACATTATCTAGAAAGATGACTTAGGAATCGACAATACCTTGAAGTCTGCATGCATCAATGGCAGGTTTCTCGCCTTTGACGTCAGTTTACATCATTGACTTTCGATCAAAGGATTCCGTGAAGTGTTCGACATCAAAACATCTATTCACATTTCACGGGTTGTGCTTGGTACTTTGAGAACCATTGACATTACTGGTGGTCTCTCTCATGCTTGTTAACAGTTTACATCATCGACTGGTAATCAAGTGGTTTCTAACATGTTCGACATCAAATCATTTAATCACATGGCTAGAATCGTACCAATTCGGGAAGTAGAAGTGAAGACCCTGGATCTAGTTTCTACCATCCAGGCTGCGAGGAGTTTTGTATTCATTATCTATGTAGACTAATCATAAACAGATGGCTACGTCCATACTGTGTCTACAAAAGTCTATAAAAATGATGTACTGCAAGATCATTCCTGTATCAGAGTAGTTAGTCCATTAGTTAAAGTTTTGAATCTAAGTATGGGAATGCCTACCTCAGTGATGATATAATCTTATACATGTATTTTGTGTTGAAAATTGCAGGTTCCAACCAGGTCATCCACAAGACAATCCTTGAAATGATAAAGCGCTTCACCCTTCCTAGAATTACAAAACCCTAATCTATTCCAGGCTTCGCACTTTAGGGGGCAATCTGTTACACTAAAAAATGTCACCATGACTATTTACAGTTAGTATGGCTCAATCAACAGTCATGCTACCCTCTTAGGCAAGTCTTATGCCTCTGCTATCCATCTCAAACTCAAAGAAGAGAGAAAGTCTTGTAAAAATGTGTTTATCTCTGGGGACGCAGGTTCTCTCAAGCCTTACCTGCAGGGACGCTCACAATGTTCACAAAGGCTGCGTCCTTGGACGCTCTGTATGTTAAGGGAAAGGTGCATCCTTCTGTAAAAGGCAAAATGCGCAAGTTTCATCTTAAAAAAAGTTACTTGTGGTTACTTCTAGAACTTTCTAGAGGTCGGTTTGATGAAATGGATGCGCCTCCAGTTGGTTCATGTATTCCTATTAAGGAGGAACTTATCCCATCAATAAGGGAGCTATCCCACCCAAAGAGGGGGATTATCCCATTGATGGTGGACCTGAATAACCTCTTTACAGCACTATAAATAAAGGCATTGAGCCAGAGGGAGGAGAGGTTGAAGCTATACATTTTCTTTGGGTAAATGCTGCAAGAATTAGGACTCCCATTTAGAACCTTGTGAGGAGAGATTGTCTTTGCTTGATTCTACTTGGAAGTGGGTGAGCTTTGTCAAAGTAGAGGAAAACCCTTGATGGACCCTGGGAGGAACTTGCACAACACCAAGGCCAGGTTGTAAGAGTTTCTTTGTTTCGTTATTAATACAAACTGGTTCATTTTTCTCAATAGCTTGTGTTAATGAGTTATTTCATGTGTTCCTTGGTCTGCATGTTGAATATATGTTTTATTATATGAGATGCAAGTGCTTGGTAATTGTTTGATTGTTTGTGGTTGCAGGAATTGATGTGAAGGAGGAGCTCATCCGGATCGGCAAGGACGGACTACAACAACATCGTTTTGGAATAAGGTAAGCCTAAACACTTGTAGTTTTCATGTTTTAAAAGGTGTATTTAGAGAAAGATCGCTCCATTTTCTCTTGTTTGTCGCTAGAGAGTTTAGACTCCTAGGGAGGTCAGTTGTGTCCGCACAAACGACTTTTTCCGCCACGATAATGGGGGACTAATGTCCCTCTCGTGAGCCCCTTCTGCGTGGGGTAGTCATGAAAATAATATAACACACACCTAACAGTTAACAACATTAATATAACACATCAATTAATAAGTACTTCTATAGATTTACCTAATGCTTATGTCCATTGGTATGGACCCTATCCATTGTTTTTACCATGAATTTCAAGGCATGGGATTTCCAATTTCCTTTCATGTTACTACCACAATAGTAATAATGATTAAAGGACTAATTTTATTACCTTCTTCTTATCAGTCACAATTAGTGACTTGGAATATAACACAACATTATATGTTGTTACACTAATATAATAATTGCAAAGATGCATTATTATGTATAGATGGAGTTAAGGCTATCATATTTTTCTTGTCATTCTTCTCGAAGTTATATTAGTTCTCATTCTACCACGAGTGGAGTTCACAATATCAATCTGTGTTGTCTTCTTTTTTCTACAAACAAAATTCCAGGATTAACAACACATGACAAAGTTAAGAAACAATATGACTATGCTTAAGATATGTAGTCAAAACACAAAAGAGTTATAACATTATATACTTGTAACATCACTTATATACTTCATTCACTATATTACTTTAATTCACTCCCTTGAAATTTCGAACTACCTTGTATTGTAAGTTGTTGAAGAAGTTTATATGAGTTTTACTTGCATATAGAGCCATGGGGTCCCTTCCCCTTGCATTCATATTCATATATGTTTTATTAACACACATTATGTTAGTATAAATGTCTTCATCAATTTAGAACATCTTATGATCATAAAGAATAAAAAAATACATCGACTTTGCAAAGGCCTAGTTAAGAGATTTATTTTCATAGTTATGACTACACCATTTAGCCATAACCTTTTGCATTTTATGAATTGTTTTCCAATTGTACTAGGCTACTATGGGGAACTCAATCAAGAGATACATATTAATCCCACTTTAGCAACTGAGCTCAATATTTATTTAATTATCCTTACATTTAATAAACTTTCATCGGCATTTTGATTCCAGGTAAAATTAACACCGTCTTTCGTGGAAAATGCTATGAGACAAACCAATTAGCAAAATTGTAATTGAATTGACAATACAATTAGTAATCTCATACAAAATTGTAATTGAATCAGCAATACAATTTGTAATCTCATACAAATCTCAAGACCATTTCATCCTTCATGTCTATGTAAATCAATAATTTATTTGCTCTCTTCTTTAGGGTCTACTATAATCTCCTTTCGAGGAATTACAAGTTCACATTATTTTTTTACCCTTTTGCAATTTAACACTCACCCATTTCTACATAAATATGGCATTTTTTGAAGCCTTTCAACATTATTTTGAAGTAATTTTATATTTCTTCAGTCTCTTGGGGTATCCAACTATCATTTTTAAATGATAATCTTGAATTATTTTACTTTTTTTATTATTTCCACAATTAATTTCCCTTAACCCCAATTATTGTGACCCTCCATCTGATCTTATCAACACTTTTTTGGTTATTTATAAGATTTTTAAGTTGATAATCTCTTCTATTACCACCTCACTACATGTTTCTTCATATTTTCTTCCTGGAAAATCTCATTGGTCATTCTATTATGCTACAATCCTTATCCTATTCAGGTATTTTGAATTTAAAATTTTTAGATTAGCAGGAAAACAATTTCTGCAATTCCACTAGCACAGGG
Source organism: Pinus tabuliformis (assembly GCA_031772625.1). Taxonomy (NCBI): domain Eukaryota; kingdom Viridiplantae; phylum Streptophyta; class Pinopsida; order Pinales; family Pinaceae; genus Pinus; species Pinus tabuliformis. Next base: position 1,000,181,431 of record CM062816.1, read on the forward strand.
GTTTCAAAAGATCCTTTTGGAATTTCCAAAAATGTTTATCTATTCCCACGTAAGAATATTATTACTTCTTCCATAATCTTATCAATTTTATCAGTATTATAGACCAAGTCTATTTATAACAGTCATGGAAGTTTCATAATGCTCAAGTTGTAACAATACTAACATTAAATACATTCAATGAGGCTCTTTTTAACTAATTTTCTATTGGTATTTACATATGTTGTAACGCCTTGTATATCTCTGGTTCTTTTTTATTTAACTATGATCCTCCTGATCAATTCACCCTTGTTTCAATCAATTGAGGTACTGATATCACCTTCATTTTATCTAACTTACATCAACTGTGTTCTCCAAATCTTTATGTAGGAATTCGTGTTAATCCCATAATTCCATTTCTTTTTAAAGATATAGTCTTATTCTTGAAATATATATATTAAGAGTTACTCTTATTATAATATATGTTAACCTTTCATCAACAAATTCTTCTTTTGTGCATAGTATCACCTTGGAATACAGGAAGTAGCTCTTACACTACCTTGTTGTTAAATAATCCAAATCATAACCCTTTCATTCACTTTTCTTATATGTTTATTTTTTATAGCTTACCTTGTTATAACCTATGACTATGTTTTACATTAAAGCTTACCGATATGATTAATACTTGTTGTTATCGAAACTTAGGCCTTTGTGATTTAAAATATTAATTATAAGAGTCTCCTTTTTAACCATGGTAATTTTTTTTTTATCACCAATATCTTTGACCAAGTTTATTTCCACCACAGAACTTTAGGAAAGTCCAACACTAAAAAATCCTCTATATATATTCAATGTTTGGACTTCTCTAATTAAGATATGTTGATAATCAATATATTAATTAAAATTGTAATAGGACTTATAACCATTTCTCATTTACTTATGGCAGGTTTGCACTTCAAAACCCCCCTTTGCGAAGTATTTCTTTTTTCTACCACACATGAGTCTTCCTTATTCAGATACAAGATTAACATGTCATTGGTTCGTATTCCTGGTACTTGATTGGAAACAAAGGATGTTGTTGTTTATGAAAAATACAGCAATTTGTTACATCTATTTATTTTGGGCCTAATACATACTGAGCTAGTACTATATTTATTTTGGGCTTAATACATACTGAGCTGGTACTATATTTATTTTGGGCTTAATACATACTGAGCTGGTACTATATTTACTTTGGGCTTAATACATACTCAGTTGGTACAATGTTATTTCAATTATATTCCCATCTGTTCATATCATGATGTCCATCGAACTAGATATTCATTATTCCTCTAAATATTCCATTACTACTCTTATTGGAGATATAAAAATGTTTAAATTTAAAGTTTTTAGATTCCCAATTTTGTATTGTTCAACTATTATGATTATTCAGTCATCATATGTGTAAATTATTAATTAAATTACGCTCAGTATATATATATTTTTTGAATTCCTGCTTGAATGTTGTATACATTCTATATACATGTATTTCTATGCTATATGCATATTTGTAGGTACCTAAACAAAGGAAAAAGGTTTATTTCATTGTTTCTTCACACTTAACCTTTCCAAAAGGTATACTGAAACATTATCTCAACACTAATTAGTGTTAGCCATTATCTTCTCCTTACCCAACTTCATATTTCATTACTCCATTTTCTTTTATACTATCATCAGATAGTTAAATACTACAAATAGTTAAATAGTACACAGGAGTAATTTTAGCTCATATACATATATAGACTATTTATCGACTATTTCTTAATGAAATTTGATTTCCACATGAACTTGGGTATTAACATGTGTTTTCCCTACCAATTACCATGTTTGCTAAGAGTAGATCATGTGTACACTTCTACATTTATTATCAAGTTAGACCACATTATCCAATAGAGGGTCTCATGAATTTTCATCTATTTGCACAAGTATCATTCCATTTAGGCCCACCATCACCTTTCATTCGAAGTCCTTCTATTCCTTTTCTTTTTGTATTGTACTTTGCGGTTACCTAAAATCATGCATAGGTGGCATGCACTACTTGTATAGATATACTCACACATGTATGTTCACACACAATTAAAGTGTATTAATCAACATGTTCCATCATTTACTAGATTAATGTATGTTATTCCATGATCTATATTAGTGAAAATTAGCAAATTTTGTTCATTTATATGCATTCATCCATGTGTACTTGTGTAATTATTTTCTCAACCATTGAAGGTTTTATGTAAATCTTCCTTGCCTTAAGGTTTTTCTTCTCTCTTCTTCTCTGCTTGTGTATCTAGAGGTGTATGGGTCAAATTTTCAGTCAAACTCTTTAATTACATTCTCCTACTCTTAAATTTCCTTGAGAAAATGTTCATTTATTGCCCTGATACTATCCAACTCTTCTCTCATGTTTTTCATTATTTCTAGAATTTGGGTTGTTGGAGGTGAAGTTTCATCTGCCAACTGAATTTTCTCTCCTTCACAAGGAGATCTTAGATAAGGTTATGTTATCACAATACTCTTTCCTACTTATTTTCAAGCACCATCAAAGTTTTTTAAGTACTGGTTTGACCCTTAGGCCTCAAATTTTAACATAGTTTTGATACCACATGTAACATACCTTCTCATACAAACAAAAAAATATATTCTTAGTGATAGAATTAGTAATGAGAATATTGATTCCTATCACTATACTTGTATTCTTTACACATATCTCAACAATTAAAAAGATTAACAATTAACACATATGTTGTCACTAGAATGTAACTAAGTCTCCAAAGTGGAGTGATATGAATATAATCAATTTATTTCCATAACTCAATTCTACTACCTTTATGTGGTACTTTATTTAACCCTTGTCAAAATGGAATGTCACACATTTACCAAGTGTATTTTACAAAGGTTTCCCAAGTTTTATAAACCAATGCTTTGGTGTGGTCATAGGCATAAAAAAACTAGATATATGGTATTTCTCATTATGTGCATTATGAATCAAATATTTTCTTTTTAGTATACACACCCAATTGGAATAGGACACATAATACACAACCCATGTTCCTTTCAATATACACACCCAATTGGAATAGGACACATAATACATAACCCATGTTCCTTGGCGTGACACCTCTGCTCTCAAAATTATGGATAGTTTGGATTTGTAATAAGGATCATATGGAGGAAATTCTTTCGTGGTTTACCCAATGATGGAAAACCTAAGGCATTACCATTTCTAAATTTGGCTTTTGTTCCTGCAACCAAGCATTATTCTGTTTTACAATACACATCAAGTCTTCTTCTGTGTCACACTTTGTTTTCACATGTTTTTTATTGTACTATTGACATGCATTGATATCCTTACACACAAAAACTTGTCCATCTATCGATGTTTGATCCAATGGTAAGTTTTTTTTTTTTTTTTTTGTGATAGTTATCTCTTGTTTATTTTACATTGTCATTATCCTATGGTTCAAATATTTAAACTACTAATATTGTGAATGAGTTCTAGTCTTTAGCTTGGACCTAGCACAACTCACCCCAATTATTAATAGTTTTATATTAAATGAATTATATTGGATTTTCCCAATTTCTTCATTCACTCACGTTGTGACTATTATGGCATGAATCTTATATACTTTGCAGTGGTTTTCATGACAAAAGGTTTCGTTTTCACTCAACTATATACTCTCTACTATATGGTTCTTCCCTCAACACATTAATAGTGATTTTTCATCTTGATATGGCCATGATCTTTGATTTAACTATTTCTTGTAATATTTCTCTTGTAAGTATGTAGCATTGGATGGAGTGTGTTTACCCTATTGTGCAAGATAAAACCTTGAACACAACAACTAAATTCAACTTCCCAATATTACAGGTTGGATGCATCTACTTGTTTAGCTTGTGATGTTACCTTAAAAGGCTAGTTAACAAAGACTAAATGCCTTGGTTTATAAGACCCATTAGCAAGGTCTTCTTCATTTATGCTTTTTAACCCTAGGAGGGTTATAATATTTTGAAGGCCATGTGCCTTTATGTGCTATAGAGCTTCTTTTATGGCTTCTAGGGTGTGTATACATTTATTAATAGCTTAAAAGTTTTTTCCTTCATATTTTTTGTATGGATATTTGAAGAGATCATATAAAAGATCTTGGATGGTGTAATTGAACTTCATATCTTTAATTATAAATTTTGTCTTTCTATTTCTCTAGTATAATAATACTTTACTATTATTTACATATCTATATTCTTGTTTACTCTGTTTAGTGGATTCTGATATACTCACTTGGAATCGTTATAAGAAATTGTAAAAGAAATTTCTCTTGAGGTTTAATATGAATTCCTTACATCCTATGGATTATGCACTTTCCATTTACCATTGTGTACTGCAACTCTTTTATTCTCACTTCAATAGAATTTAATTTACTATATTCTCTTTAATTTTTCAAATGTAGTTATTGACTTTCCTTAAATTCTTTTACTTGTATTAAAATGAAGTTGGCTTGTAGTTGATTCAAATGCTGAATATAAGAAATTTGCTAAATTATGCTTATAGTAACACCTTTAGGGATACACCATAATTCACTAGCATTGTTTACATATTCCAATAAAAGTATATATTCTTTAATTAATATAGACTTTCTGAAAATAGTTCCTCCTATATAATTTATCAATAATAGACCTTATGCAATTGCCTTCAGTTTATATGCTCTAATCACTTCACTATAGTAATAATTCACATTCATGATGTGTCTATATACATATATATAGACATTGGTTTCTTGTGTCAATTATTTATTCTTATAACCCACTTGGTATTATAATTCAAGTTCTAGATTAAAACAACCAATTTCTAGTGACCCCTTGACTTAAGGACATATTATATAATTTTTGCAAATTAAGATCTATATCTATAATATTATACGTATTGAAATATTAGTTCCATTCTTGAATATATTTCTAGATTGTTGTATGATAGTTTTACTTATTCCACACTTAATTTCCCTTTCTGCATGCATGCTCCAAAACTAGTCATTCCAAACATTAGTCTTTGCTTTTTCATATTATTGTTTTTATATCCATCTAGGATACGAATATCGTTAAAGAATTAACCAAATATAATTTCTCCAAGTATTAGTGTTTTCCAACCAAAGTTGCAAACTGAGTTGACAATTTTATTAGTTTATAGAATTTTTATATCTTCCATATTTCCTTATCAGAGTTGATTGACTTCACTCCTTTATGAAAATATTTACCCATTCCCTATTCGAATTAAATCTCCTCAAAGAAGTCTTATTTTACACTTCTAATGTATGAATCGACAATAAGTTTTCACCCTATGCTTATGATATTAAATACTCTAATAATATAATTATTTAGATTATTGTTTCGTGAGAATTTAATTAAAATCCCTTCTATATATTAGGGTTTTGATTAAGAGGTTACACATAGAATATAGTGCCTATACTATATTCTACTTAAATAATTTATCTTGAGTTAATTTTTTAATTTGTAATACCCAATAATTATATGTATAAATAATACTATTCATAACCACTTACTCTATCTACTTATCATAGTGAATTATTTGTATAATTGCACAATTTCAACTTAACTCATAAACAATAAATAATATTAATGATTATATATTCCAATATGTAATTAACAAAATCATAGTCATCTAACCATAACTAGCAGCTTGGGAATAATCAAGGAGAGACCACGTCCCTCTCAACCAAGGAATTTCCACGAGTTATTCCACTTAATCTCACACCTTCTTGCTTGTAGGAATCAACAACCTTCTTGTGTTCCTAAGTGGTTTTACTATAGGTATTTGTAATAGACTTTTCCTTAGTAGCATTCTACTTTAAGAGTTTGCATCTAGCAGTCAGTTGGGATTTTTAATTAAGTTAGGAAAAATATTTTATATCTTCCTTTATAACACCCCTCTCTCAACTATTATTCTCTCCAACTAAGTTTTTAGCCTAATATTTCTCTCCCATTATGCTATTTTAAATTGGCAATTTTATCCTTGGGATTTTTAGGATATTATTTGGGAAGGTCCACCATATGGACTTGACCACCAACAACTTTTTCTAGAATGGAAAGAAGTCTCTATTACTCATGTTCTCTTTCACAATTATACCCAAACAACTCACTTATTAATTAAATAAAATTTGATTACATAATCCATAATGTTTATCCTCACTTCCATAGCCATTAAATTCAAATAATAGTTGAATAGTCTAAAACTAGTAGTCTTCAAAAGAAAAATATAGGGGTGTCACAAAGATCCTTCCTCACTCCTTATTTGCCATATGCAATACCCAAAGGTGAGGAAGAAATTATTGAAAACAAGTTTCGAATGGGACTTACTAGTAGAAGTGTGCATTGCTCTATTATAAGAGTGTTGCATTTATACCATATTTTCATCCTAGTTCTTTGGATGATTTTTATTATAACCCCTCAAAGGATACACCAAAGTCTTGTTTACTACTTCTGTTTTCACATCTGTCTGAAGATGGAATGTTGTAGACCTCTTCAACTTCGTGTCCATATTCTCCCACAATGTAGTCCAAAATGAAATAAGAAATTGTGTGTCCCTCTTTGAAATCATGCTTCTTGGTATCCCAAAAATGCACCCAGACCTATCCAAATAACAATTTTGTTGCTTCTTGCATGTTGATGGTATATTGATAGGACATCGGAACAAACATCTTACTGAACCTCTCAACTAGCATAAGAACATAGTCATCTCACTTCCTGGTTGTTCGTAAACCTCCAACGAAGTCCATGGAAATGATTTCCCAAAAAAGTGAGTAAAGGTAATAGATTATATAGGCCTTGTTTCTTGTTACTAGGCTTGTTGATACAAAAAATCATGCATCTGGTTATGAACCTAGCTACCAATTCTTGTAGCGTGGGCCAATACACATATCTCTGCAAGGTGGCCACTGTATTCCCTACACCAAAGTCTCGTGCAACCTTGGAGTTGTGAGACTCTCCAATCAGTTGTAAGAACTAACATTTAGGAGCACATACTTTTTCCATCATGTATAGTAACACATCCTTGAGATGGTAGTCAATGATGTTGTCTCCATCCTACACATTACTCTAAGTCTACAACTGTTGAAACACCTCATTGAAGTCGTCATCCTCTAAACATGGATCTCCATATGCATCATGGGTGAATAGATCCATGTGCATGAGAGTTCTAAAAGTTGTTATATTTGATGTGGGTGGCATTGAAAGCATGTCAACCAACTTGTTTTTGTTTCCCTTCTTGTACTTAATCACTAAATAAAACTATTCTAGAAACACCATCCACTTGTAATTCCTAGTATATTATGGCTTTCTCTAGGCCTATGATTATTATAGTGGTTGGTGATCTATGTGGATCATTATCTCCTGTCCCATCAAATAATGTTTCCATTTTTTCAAATCTTGTGCCAAGGCATAGAGATCCTTGTCATAGGTAGGTTAGTTAATAATTTCCCCATGGAATACTAAAAAATTGTAGCATACAAGCCTTCATCCCTACATCATGGCCACTTCCATGGAATGTCCACTTGTATTTGTCTCCACTTCGAAGGATTAATGCAAGTTTGGTAATGCTAGAATTGGTTTTTAACTAATCTTCTTCATTAGCTCCTCAAGGCCCATTTGTTGACCCCTTCCCCACTGGGCAGTCCTGCCACTTGATTTTATGGCACACAGTGCCACTTCTACCATTGAAAATGAGGCTATGAACTTTCTGAGATATTATGTTTCCCCAGCAAAACACCTAATATAAGAAACATTAGTAGGCATTAGCCATTTCATGATGGTCTCCATCTTGGAAGGATCTATATTTAGCTCTCCTCCACCTCTCACATACCCTAGATACACCAAATATTGTGGTGCAAACTCACACTTCTTGATATTTTCTAGTAGATGGTGCTTCTTTAATATCTCCAACACCTATATCAAATGAGTGGTGTGCTCTGCCCTAGTAGCATTTTATACCATCATATCATCCAAATAGACAATAAAAAGTGAATCTATAAAAGGAACACTATATCATTAATTAACCTCATAAATGTAGTTGGTGCATTACATAGCTCGAATGGCATGAATAACCACTCATACAAACCTTGTCTCATTTTGAAGGTAGTTTTCCACGTACCTTTTTCATTGACTTGAACCTAGTGATAGCTAGATTTTAAGTCCATCTCGGTGAAGTACTTCACTTGCTACAAGTGATCCAAAAAATCATCTATCCTCAGGAGTGGGTACCTATTCTTCAGTGTGATTTTGTTCAATGCCCTATAAACAATACACATATGCCAAGTATCATTTTTATTTGGCACAATGATGATGGGTGACCAACATGGTAATGTACTCGTTCAAATGACACCCTATTCCAATAGTTGTTGCAACTGCTTCTTCACCTCACTTGCTTGTCTAACAGACCACCAATACAACATAATGTTTGGCAATGGTGAGTCTGAAAGTAGTTGGATCTCATGCTCCACTTATCCCTTTGGTGGTAACTCCTTAGGCTCATGGAAAAAATTCCTATATGAAAAGTGTATGGCTTTTGAGTGGTAAAGAACTATTACACGAAACAAAGAAAGAGAATCTGCATTTTTCTCTAGTTGAGAAGCCTTATGTAATTCTTACAAGCACCAATTTAAATGACTTGTCTAAATGAATTAGAAGTATTCTAGATGAGTTTGTTGACAAATTTTTTTGATGAGTTACCAAATAGTTTTCCTCGTGTTAGAAGCATTAGCTATCACATAGACTTGATGCTAAGATCTAGTCCTCCAAACAGGGCAGCCTATATTATGAATCCATAATAAAATGAGGAGGTAAAGAGCAGGTTTAGGAGATATTAAAAACAAACATTATCAAAGAAATATTGAGTCCTCGTGTTATACACACAATATTCAATTTGAGAAAGGATGGTGGATAAAGGATGTGCACTAATTCCGAAGACATAAAAAATATCGTAACCAGATATAGATTTCCACTTCCCTGTAGTGATGACTTGATAGATTATTTAAGTGGTGCTAGATATTTCTGTAAAATTGATTTAATGAGTGGGCACAATCCAATCCCAATTAAATAAGGAAAGGAGTGGATAACCTCCTTTAAGACAAATCATGGGTTGTATGAGTGGCTTGTGATGCTTTTCAGTCTTACAAATGCACCAGGTAGCTTTATGAGATTGATGGATGACGTATTAAAGGAGTTTAAAAAAAAATTTGTAATTACATATTTAGATGACATTTTAATGTATAGCCAAATGAGGGAAGAGAATCTGAGAGATCTCAAGCTAGCTTTGAGCACTTTGCAAAAACAGAAATTGTTGACAATTTTAAAGAAGTGTAGCTTCATGAAGGACAAGTTGTTGTACTTGGCATTTGTAATTTCATGGGATAGATTGAATATTTACCAAGATAAATTGAAGGGGATAATTAACTCGCTCATTCAAAGAAACATGTTTGTGATAAGAAAATTAAACAATCTTTCTATTTTCTATAGAAAAATTTATAAAAAAATTATGTAGTTTGTATACATTCATAATTGAAACTATCAAGGAGAACAATCATCTATTCAAGTGGAATGTTGCAATAGATGCAAACTTTAAATTGTTGGAGAAAATTATTACAATGTAGCCCTTTTTTAACACTACCTTACTTTGGAGAGTCATTTTTGGTTGAAATTGATGACAGAAGGTTCCGTTTTCACTCAACTATATACTCTCTACTATATGGTTCTTCCCTCAACATAGTAATAGTGATTTTTCATCTTAATATGGCCATCATCTCTGATTTAACTATTTCTTGTAATATTTCTCTTGTAAGTATGTATCATTGGATGGAGTGCGTTTACCTTATTGTGCAAGATAAAACCTTGAACACAACAACTAAATTCAACTGCCCAATATTACAATGTTGGATGCATCTACTTGTTTAGCTTGTAATGTTACCTTAAAAGGCTAGTTAACAAAGACTAAATGCCTTGGTTTTATAAGACCCATTAGCAGGGTCTTCTTCATTTATGTTTTTTAACCCTATGAGGGTTATAATATTTTGAAGGCCATGATCCTTTATGTGCTATAGAACTTCCTTTATGGCTTTTAGGGTGTGTATACATTTATTAATAGCTTAGAAGTTTTTTTTCTTTATATTTTTTGTATGGATATTTGAAGAGATCATATAAAAGATTTTGGATGATGTAATTAAACTTCATACCTCTAATTATAAATTTTGTCTTTCTATTTCTCTAGTATAATAACACTTTACTATTATTTACATATATATATTCTTGTTTACTCTGTTTAGTGGATTCCGATATACTCACTTGGAATCGTTATAAGAAATTGTAAAAGAAATTTCTCCTGAGGTTTAATATGAATTCCTTACCGCCTATGGATTATGCACTTTCCATTTACCATTGTGTACTGCAACTCTTTTATTCTGACTTCAATAGAATTTAATTGACTATATTCTCTTTAATTTTTCTTATGTAGTTATTGACTTTACTTAAATTCTTTTACTTGTATGAAAATGAACTTAGCTTGTAGTTGATTCAAATGCCGAATATTAGAACTTCGCTAAATTATGCTTATAGTAACCCCTTTAGGGCTACACCACAATTCACTAGCAATGTTCACATATTCCAATAAAAGTATATATCCTTTAATTAATATAGACTTTCTGAAAATAGTTCCTCCTATATAATTTATCAATAATAGTCCTTATGCAATTGCCTCCAGTTTATATGCTCTAATCACTTCACTATAGTAATAACTCACATTCATGATGTGTTTATATATATATATATATAGACATTGGTTTATTGTGTCAATTATTTATTTTTATAACCCACCTGGGATTATAATCCAAGTTCTAGATTAAAACAACCAATTTCTAGTGACCGCTTGACTTAACAACATATTATAGAAATTTTGCAAATTAAGATCTATATCTATAATATTCTACCAATTGAAATATTAGTTCCATTTTTGAATATATATCTAGATTGTTGTATGATAGTTTTACTTATTCCACACTTAATTTGCCTCTCTGCATGCATACTCCAAAACTAATCATTCAAAACATTAGTCTTTGCTTTTTCAAATTATTGTTTTTATATCCATCTAGGATACGAATATTGTTAAAGAATTGACCAAATATAATTTCTCCAAGTATTAGTGTTCTCCAACCAAAGTTGCAAACTGAGTTGACATATTTATATTTATTAGTTTATAGAATTTTTATAGCTATTCCATATTTCCTTATCAGAGTTGATTGAATTCACTCCTTTATAACAATATTTACCCCATTCCCTATTTGAATTAAATCTCCTCAAAGAAGTCTTATTTTACACTTCTAATGTATGAATCGATAATAAGTTTTCACCCTATGCTTATGATATTAAATACTCTGATAATATAATTATTTAGATTATTGTTTCGTGAGAATTTAATTAAAATCCATTCTATGTATTAGGGCTTTGATTAAGAGGTTATACATAGAATATAAGGCCTATACTATATTCTACTTAAATAATTTATCCTGAGTTAATTTTTTAATTTGTAATACCCAATAATTATATGTATAAATAATACTATTCATAACCACTTATTCTATCTACTTTTTTTTTTTTGCTCAAGCAAGAAACGAACCTTCTATTTCATGAAAGTAAGAAAATTACAATATATACAAACAACCACCACTCTTTGTGGACAAGTGGCCACCAAAATGATTCTCACAAGAAAAAGAAGCACCAAACTCTTTACGTTACTTACAAAAAAGGGGTAACAGGAATAATTGGTCACATGAGCCCACCATAGAAACCTGCGCAAGCGACCCGTTGGCTAGTTTCTTAGATCTCCACCGTTCAGAATCCTCTTTTAATTTGACAGCGTAAATGCAACAAACTTCTAAAAGATGCAAGGTATTTAACCTCCTGCGCCACAAAACTACTGTAACCATCGAGACCGTCAGATGGCTTTTGAAAAAAAGGATGGTTGTGCTTGATATCACACATCCATAAGGCACCGAACTTTAAGGTGCGATGAGGGTGGTTTTTGAATCTGTCCCACCACCACTTGTCACTCTTTATATGGAATCGTTGCCCATACTCCAAAACCACTTTCTGATGGAAAGCGGTGCGAACTCCTGAATACCGCTCCACCTGCTGAATACTCACCCAACCATAGAAATTAGGGCGCGGAAGCCCCCAACTCCACTGCCGACGATTATTCACTAAAGCTTTTTCCTGGATTTGGGAAAACTTTTGCCAAACACTGAGGATAATAGAAGAAGAGATAAACCAACCTCCATTATCAACTAGGGCCATCCTTTTACCTGTTTGCCCCAAAAGAATGAAACCAGCCAAGTTCTCCACTCGAATTCGGTAGGGAAAACTGATGGGTAAAAGCATGTTAATATGTCTCATTATATGGCAAAAGCAAAAAAGTACTCAAATGAAAAAATATAAAAAAAAATGAATATAAAAACATCAATTAAATGAGTTGAGTTTCATACTTGTTAATTATAAAAAATAAATGCTAAATTTGTAACAAAGCTAACTGACAATAAATTTTGGTAAAAAGCTATAGTGAACCTATTTAATGGGTTCAAAAAATACAAATAATGTTATAAAAAGTAAATACTAAATTTATAAATAAGTCAACTGATAGTAAATATTGGTAAAAACTACGGTTAATCACTCACAAAATATAAATAATTTTTTTAAATATGCAAGTTTAAATATGTAAAGTTAAATAAAATGCTAAAACTCTTTAAATATATATATAAATAGAATTAGAATTTCTAAACAAATAATTTTATATATTATATTTTGAATAATAAAAAATATGTTATTATAATCATATTTAAAAAATTTATTATAAAAAATTTAAAATATATTTTAAAAATTTTCAAAAAATAATTTTAACATCTTGTTATATGTTATTTTGAAATTTCTATTAAAAAAAAATGATTTTATAAACTTGAAAGGCTAGTTTCTTGGGTCGCGGTTTTATATATACAAAAGAATTATCATTTTTACTAGTATTTTAATAATAATTAAAAATATGCTTACTTTTTATTTTTAAATTTGTTTAGCAACCTTTAGAATGTTTACATCACATCTCTTAAGGAAATTGGAATTAAAAAACATAAATCAATAGAGAAATGGGGGGTCGCAGTTTTGTCACTACTTAAAAATTTATGTAAAATATTAATGAATATATTTTAAAGAAAATGAATAAATTAGATAAAAAATACATATTAAATTTTAGAAAAAATATGACATGAAATTGAATTTAAATTGACATGTTTTGTATTCTTTTACCACCACCTAATTCTTGATGATTTTGTAAATTTAAGAGTAAACATTACAACTCCATTTATTTTTATAAAACTTCTTTGCCACAAAAAGGGAAAAAGTGATACACATTAACATGCTTTTACCCTGATCCGATAATTGAAGGAACAACTTTGCCGCCACTTCCACTCTAACGAAGGACCCATAACCAGAGAATGATCTGAAGAGGTGAAAAGTATTGTCTTAAATCCATCCGTGAACCAATGACGCCCAAAGGGAAAGTCATGAGGCCGAGGAACCATTGGCTGGGTACACTTCACCTCTGCAAGAAACCCTCCCACTACGACGGACCACCTCAATTTCAAATTAACTCATAAACAATAAATAATATTAATGAATATATATTTCAATATGTAATTAACAAAATCAGTGTCATCTAACCATAACTAGCAGCTTGGGAATAATCAAGGAGAGACCATATCTCTCTCAACCAAGGAATTTCCACGAGTTATTCCCCTTAAGCTCACACCTTCTTGCTTCGAGGAACCAAAAACCTTCTTGTGTTCCTAAGTGGCTTTCTTATAGATATTTGTGATAGACTTTTCCTTAGTAGCACTCTACTTTAAGAGTCTGCATCTAGCAGTCACTTAGGATTTTTAATTAAGTTAGGAAAAATATTTTATTTTTTCCTTGAAAACACCCCTCTCTCAACTATTATTCTCTCCAACTAAGTTTTTAGCCTAATATTTCTCTCCCACCAAGCTATTTTAAATTAGCAATTTTATCCTTGGGATTTTTAGGATATTATTTGGGAAGGTCCACCATGTCGACTTGACCACCAACAACTTTTTCTAGAATGGAAAGAAGTCTCTATTACTCAATTTCTCTTTCATAATTATTCCCAAACAAATCATTTATTAATTAAATAAAACTTAATTACATAATCCATAATGTTTATCCTAGCTTCCATAGCCATTAAATTCAAGTAATAGTTCAATAGTCTAAAAATAGTAGTCTTCAAAAGAAAAAATATAGGGGTTCACAAAGATCCTCCCTCACTCCTTGTTTCCCATATCCAATACCCAAAGGTGAGGAAGAAATTATTGAAAATAAGTTTCGAATAGGGACTTACTAGTAGAAGTGTGGATTGCTCTATTATAAGAGTGTTGCATTTATACCATATTTTCATCCTAGGTATTTGGATGATTTTTATTATAACCCCTCAAAGGATACACCAAAGTCTTGTTTACTACTTCTGTTTTCACATCTGTCTGAAGATGGAATGTTGTAGACCTCTTCAACTTCGTGTCCATATTCTCCCACAACGTAGTCCAAAATGAAATAAGAAATTGTGTGTCCCTCTTTGAAATCATGCTTCTTGGTATCCCAAAAATGCATCCAGACCTATCCAAACAAACATCTTATTCTTCATGTTGATGGTATTTTGATAGGACATGAGAACAAACATCTTACTGAACCTCTCAACTAGCATAAGAACATAGTCATCTCACTTCCTGGTTGTTCGTAAACCTCCAACGAAGTCCATGGAAATGATTTCCCAAAAAAGTGAGTAAAGGTAATAGATTATATAGGCCTTGTTTCTTGTTACTAGGCTTGTTGTACAAAAAAACATGCATCTGGTTATGAACCTAGCTACCAATTCTTGTAGCATGGGCCAATACACATATCTCTGCAAGGTGGCCATTGTATTCCCTACACCAAAGTCCCATGCAACCTTGGAGTTGTGAGACTCTCTAATCAGTTGTAAGAACTAACATTTAGGAGCACAACCTTTTCCATCATGTAGAGTAACACATCCTTGAGATGGTAGTCAATGATGTTGTCTCCATCCTACACATTACTCTAAGTCTACAACTGTTGAAACACCTCATTGAAGTCGTCATCCTCTAAACATGGCTCTCCATATGCATCATGGGTGAATATATCCATGTGCATGAGAGTTCTCAAAGTTGTTATATTTGATGTGGGTGGCATTGAAAGCATGTCAACCAACTTGTTTTGTTTCCCTACTTGTACTTAATCACTAAATAAAACTATTGTAGAAACACCATCCACTTGTAATTCCTAGTATATTATGGCTTACTCTAGGATTGCGATTATTATAGTAGTTGGTGATCTATGTGGATCACTATCTCCTGTCCCATCAAATAATGTTTCCATTTTTTCAGATCTTGTGCCAAGGCATAGAGCTCCTTGTCATAGGAAGGTTAGTTAATAATTTCCCCATGGAATACTCGAAAATTGTAGCATACAAGCCTTCATCCCTACATCATGGCCACTCCCATGGAATGCCCACTTGTATTTGTCTCCACTTCGAAGGATTAATGCAAGTTTGGTAATGCGAGAATTGGTTTTTAACTAATCTTATTCATTAGCTCCTCAAGGCCTGTTTGTTGACCCCTTCCCCACTGGACTCTCTTGCCACTTGATTTTATGGCACACAGTGGCACTTATACCATTGGAAATGAGGCTATGAACTTCCTCAGATATTATGTTTCCCCAACGAAACACCTAATCTAAGAAACATTAGTAGGCATTAGCCATTTCATGATAGCCTCCATCTTGGAAGGACCTATATTTAGCTCTCCTGCACCTCTCACATACCCTAGATACACCAAATATTGTGGTGCAAACTCACACTTCTTGATATTTTCTAGTAGATGGTGCTTCTTTAATATCTCCAACACCTATGTCAAATGAGTGGTGTGCTCTTCCCTAGTAGAATTTTATACCATCATATCATACAAATAGACAATAAAAAATGAATCTATGAATGGAACACTATATCATTAATTAACCTCATAAATGTAGTTGGTGCATTACATAGCTCGAATGGCATGAATAACCACTCATACAAACCTTGTCTTATTTTGAAGGTGGTTTTCCACGCACCTTTTTCATTGACTTGAACCTAATGATAACTAGATTTTAAGCATCTCGGTGAGGTACTTCACTTGCTGCAAGTGATCCAAAAAATATCTATCCTCGGGAGTGTGTACCTATTCTTCAATGTGATTTTGTTTAATACCCTATAATCAATACACATATGCCAAGTATCATCTTTATTTGGCGCAATGATGATGGGTGGCCAGCATGGTAATGTACTCATTCAAATGACACCCTATTCCAATAGTTGTTGCAACTCCTTCACCTGACTTGCTTGTCTAATAGACTACCAATACAACAGAATGTTTGGCAACGGTGAGTCTAAAAGTAGCTGGATCTCATGCTCCACTTCTCCCTTTGGTGGTAACTCCTTAGGCTCACGTAACGAATTCCTATATGAAAAGTGTATGGCTTTTGAGTGGTAAAGAACTATTACACGAAACAAAGAAAGAGAATGTGCATTTTTCTCTAGTTGAGAAGCCTTATGTAATTCTTACAAGCACCAATTTAAATGATTTGTCTAAAGGAAGTAGAAGTATTCTAGATGAGTTTGTTGGCAATTTTTTTGATGAGTTACCAAGTAGTTTTCCTCATGTTAGAAGTATTAGCTATCACATAGACTTGATCCTAAGATCTATTCCTCCAAACAGGGCAACCTATATTATGACTCCATAATAAAATGAGGAGGTAAAGAGCATGTTTAGGAGATATTAAAAACATGCCTTATCGAAGAAATATTGAGTCCTTGTGTTATACACACAATATTCAATATGAAAAAGGATGGTGGATAAAGGATGTGCACTAATTCCAAAGACATAAAAAATATCATAACCAAATATAGATTTCCACTTCCCTGTATTGATGACTTGATAGATTATTTAAGTGGTGGTAGATATTTCTATAAAATTGATTTAAAGAGTGGGTACAATTCAATCCCAATTAGATAAGGAAAGGAGTGGATAACCTCCTTTAAGACAAATCATCGGTTGTATGAGTGGCTTGTGATGCTTTTAAGTCTTACAAATGCACCAAGTACCTTTATGAGATTGATGAATGACGTCTTAAAGGAGTTTAATTTTTTTTTTGTAATTACATATTTAGATGACATTTTAATGTATAGCCAAATGAGGGAGGAGAATCTGAGACATCTCAAGCTAGCTTTGAACACTTTGCAAAAAGAGAAATTGTTAACAATTTTAAAGAAGTGTAGCTTCATGAAGAACAAGTTGTTGTACTCGGCATTTGTGATTTCATGGGATGTATTGAATATTTACGAAGATAAATTAAAGGGGATAATTAACTTGCTCATTCAAAGAGACATGTTTGCGATAAGAAAATTTCACAATATTTCTATTTTCTATAGAAAATTTATAAATAAATTATGTAGTTTGTATGCATTAATAATTGAAACTATCAACGAGAACAATCATCTATTCAAGTGGAATGTTGCACTAGATGCAAACTTTAAATTGTTGAAGAAAATTACTACAAAGTAGCCTTTTTTAACACTACCTTACTTTGGAAAGTCATTTCAGGTTGAAACTAATGCCAACGAAATTGTTATTGGAGCTATGTTGATCCAAGAACAATGACCAATCACTTATTTAAGTGAAAAATTAAATGAGGAAATGAAGAACTACTCTTCATAAGATAAGGATTTTTTACACTATTGTGCAAGCTTAGAAGAAGTGACCACACTATCTCATGCCCAAGGAATTTAATTTCCTTATTGATAATTGTGCCCTACAATTTATAAGCAACTAGCTAAATTTGAACTAGAGACATGCCAAATGGCCAGAATTTTTGTAAAATTTCACTTTTGTAATAAAACTTAGTAGCTGGTCATCAAACAAAATATAAAATTCTTTAAGTAGGATCAATTTATTTCTATAATAATTTCAATTCGATGTTTGAGGATATGATGAACTCAAATAAATGTAAAAAAATAGTTGTAGATTTCACAAAAGAGTATGGAGCATGTGAAAACCTAGTGAGGATGAATTCAACTCCATGGTCAAGTTACATGATCCAAGAAGGTTTAATGTTAAGCATGTTAAGATTTTCATTCCTAGATGTTCCATGAGGAACAACTTAATTAAAAGGAAGATTTTGCATGAAATTTTGGAGATGATAAAACTTTTTCAATATTAAGTTATTTTTATTATTGGTCAAGAATGCAAGATAATGTGAAAAGAATTTTTCAAAGATATAGAGTGTGTGAGCAACAATATGGAAGGATTAAGAATGTAGGTACCAACCATTGCAAATTCCTAGAATGTCTTGGGATTTTGTCACCATTGATTTTTTTTTTTGGTTTACCTCAGATACATAGAGGTAATGATTCTATTTTCTTTGTTATGGATAGGTTTTCCAAAATGGCATATTTTATTGCTTGTGTAATAAATATTGATGCAACTAGAGTGAAAGTTTTATTCTTTAAATAAATTGTAAGACTACATGGAATCCGTAAAAGTATTGTATTAAAGAATGATACAAGACTCATGAGCCACTTTTAGAGAATATTCTAGAGAAAACTAGGAACTAGTTTAAATTTTAGTTAAGCTTATCGCCCCGAAAGAAATGGACAAATAGAGGTGGTGAATAGAAGTTTTGGGAACATTTTGGGAAGTTTAGTGAATGAACATCACAAGAAGTTGGATCGAATACTTCCTCAAAATGATTTTTCTTTCAATGAGCCACCTAATTGGAGTAAAAGGATGATCCCACTCAAAATATTGTATGGAATGCATCCAAGTGGATTGTATGAACTAAGAAATTTGGGAAAGTAAGAGATCGTAAGTGTAGCACATGAATATTTTGCACTAAGTATGCAAGAGTTACAGGAAACAATCAAGAAACAATTGCATGAAAACAATAAGTAGAAATAGAGAGCATATACGAAAAGGAGTTAGCTATAATTTTGAAGTTGTTTACGTAGCAATGGCATATTTGAAGAAGAAAAGGTTTCCTATTGGAAAAAGAATGAAGGTTTCTTGTTGGAACATACAACAAACTTAAGCTCAGGAGAATTGGTCGATGTAAAATTCTTAGGAATGTTTTTTCCAATCCGTGAGTTAAAACTTCCTCACGACATTGGAATATCACCAATTTTCAATGAAGTATACCTACAAATCTTCAAGCAACTAGATAATGTTTCAATAGATGCACTTGCTGGTGATGCAATTTATACCAACAAGTAGATGAAGCAAATGCCCAAAGAAAATAAGAAGGAAATTGAAACAATCGTGGGCGAGAAAATAGTCAATAAAACTATAGGTAACGAGTATCTTCAGTATTTAGTCAAATGGAAGTAGTAACTAGCTAAAGGTGGTGCATGGATGACCGAAGAAGATATCATCAAATATGGCATAAGTGTTGAGGAGCTAATGAAAAGTTCTTTTCTTCCCTAGGAGTTCGATGCAAAAACATCCACAAGTCAAACTTTGTTTGACCTCTTAATGTCAAAACCCATTTACTAAAGAAGTTGTTTTTCTAATTTATTTTCTAGAGAAGTTGTGTTCCCTAAGTTATTTGAATTATAATCATTAAATTAGATAGAGTCTAGAAAGAATCAAAATTATTACGGATTTAGTCGAATGTCATGTAGTTTCTATGTAAAAGGGATAATTTAGTTATATTAATGTTAGACAATGTAAAAGATAGATTTGGATTGTTGGATTTGATGGAGAGATATATTAAAATAATTCTCTTATGTAATAATCATCTTTTTTAGAAAGAGGAAGTGATATTTGGAGAGATCTATGTACATGATCATAAAATGATTATCTTCACTTTCATTCAAAATTTAGTATGCAATATTGGGTTCCACCTGTGTATTATTAGTTGTAGATGTGTGAGATTTACTTCATTTGTTTGTTGCCATCTTTATAGCCACCACCCCACTAGAAAGCAATATGAGCTGTGAGAACATCATGACGGGTAACAAGCGGTCCCATTAATTATCTCGTCGACAGATGAAAATTAATTCCATCATCTTTTGTTCTCTATAGGAAAACATCAACCATTGAGTTCTCTACTCGACTATTTACTTCCGAGTCTGCCGAGGTGCTTACCGTCAACATCTTATTGGCGCTAGTTTGCCAATTAATGACATTGGCAATTAGACCTTTTCTTAGTCTCATCCTTGGGATCGGGATATCGTTATATTTGCAATAATGGTTGGTCAAGTGATTACTGGATGGTCCAATAACCGATAACCCTGAACGTCTTTTGACTATGGTGCTTGGTTATACCCCAAGTCACGTGGACTATTACTCTTAGTGCCCATCAAAAATGAATTTTATTTTAGGTTTGCACTAAGTAAGACCGTAGGAGCATAAATTTATCGAAAATTAATTGATATAGAATTATTTTTCTTAAGCCGGACATTGAAATATTTATTTTATTTATGGGTGACAATGAAATAATATTTTTGTCATTAATGTTTTTAAATGCTACATGTCTCCTTGATGTTGATGTCATGTGAGGAATAAGGAGGAGTGGAAGAGAAGATGTTCCAGCCATCTATCCACCCATGATTAATATTTATTCCTTGGATATATAGCTCACCAGCATGCATGGTACTGTGCTATAACTTTCAACATGTTAAGATTCGCTCCAGAATTGACGTAATGAGGATTTTACCGATGCTTTGGTATCTGTATTTGTCGTTGGCTCCATTACTTTCGTTGTAGTTATTTCCACTTCTAGTTATGTAGTTTCTTTGCATTTCCCCTCTCCTCGCGTTATTTTCTACCCATATAATTCATCCTCTTCTCCATGCCTCCGAGCATCCTACTTTCTATTCCTACTTTCTATTCCCTTTCTCCACTCATTTTGGAGTCCTTATGGACTTAGAAGGTTTTAAAGTCTTTTCCTAATTGCACTTAGTTGACCCTAACGATTTATGAATGCCCGTCTTTTAAAGACTATTTTCTTTAGTTGCACTTAGTTGTGTGCACCTCCTCCTCCATACGTAGCCATAAATAGACAGTGTTAATGGTATTGTAGAAGTGGCAAAGGCAGGGGATAGGTTGTCGATTCACATGGCAGTTTTCGGGAAAAGGCATCAGCTTGATTGTTTCATTGACATAAACTCAATCAAAGCTGAATGCCCTCAATTAGGGAGCTTAGTTTGAACATCGTGGCTTCCTGAATGATGAAGTTTTCAGTAGCTTGGCCACTTAGATCCTTGGCAATGGGAACACGAAAGGTTGAAAAATCCTTTATCTCTATACGATACATTTTTACTAGCAGCTTAAGACTATTATCAACCGTTGAGTTTATCTTGATTGCTGAATATTTGTCAATCAGAAGGATAAACAGAGCTCCCATGTAGTCTGATTGCAGAATATTCAGCCAATCCAGATAAGGATGCCCATTATCAGCCCATTATCAACAAAGTGTTGGTGGATTATAGAAAAACATGGGATCATTTATTGTTAAATTATATGATTTTAAGCTTATTCTCATGGACATTGAAGGCTACGTAGTGTGTCTGGAACTTGGATTTCCTCCAAGGAATTTTGGAGTTCCTCATTGCAAGGACACGACGTAACCTATAGAATTAAATATCCCTCTTTGTTCTTGATAATGTTGTTTTATTTATTTTCCATTCTAGTGTTCATATTTAGCACTATGTTATGCTCTCAAGTAGATTTCCCGCTTTAAGGATGTCTCTAATACTTTGTGTCTATTTCTTTTACATTCATCTTTTTAGTTCATGATTACCAAATATTTGGTAAGTCAAAAGATAGAAATATATTTTTATTCTTTGTAATTTTGATAAAAAAAACCATAAGAATTTAATTTACAAAAAAAAATATGAACGGTCAAATCCATGTTGAGTATAAAAGGAAGCACACATCTCTTTCATATTAAAGTGTAGCAACTATATTTTGGTATGATATGAACTTTTTGTTCTAAAAGGTAGTTTTATAGCCCACTATGAAAGATATGTGCAATTCCTTCTATAGTAAATATGGAGTTGACACATTTCATTTAAAAAAAATATTATTAATCTAAAAAAATTTCAATATCCAGTATATTAAAATTTGACCACCTTATATAAATAAAATTAGTAAATGGATCGATTTTTTAATGCCTAAATTTATTTACCATTTAATTTCATTTCATATATTAATTTTTCATATTAAAAACTTAAAAGAATTTCACTTTAAGAAATTTGATCTCTCTTTCCATGTTTGATAGATGGAGGTTTATCTATTTAATTTCTTTTAAAAGAAAAATAATTCATCATTATAGTGACAACTCCCTCATACTCTTTTCTAGATAACCTAGCTACTCTTGGGGCAAGTATGTGAGATAAGGGTAACTCTTTCCATGATTACTATGGAGTTACATGTGTCATTTAAAAAATTATTTCAATATCAGTTATAAATCAAATAATTTTATATCAACTTTATATAGAGAGAAATAAATCAATTTCTTATTAGCATTCCATGATATTTCTTAATGAATTTTGTTTCTTTACATGTAAACTGTATATTTCAAACAAGAAAGAAATTCTAGTAGAAATATGAAAAGAGGAAAGAGATCTAATCATATAGTAGAAAATAAGATATGCTTTATCTATAGCTATAGTTTCCCTAGGCATGATCAACAATACTTGAACCACTAGAAGTCAATGTTCCTTATTGAGACCAAGAACATAGATCTGGTTTACTATTTGGAAGTTATATCTAGAAGCTGATAAGGTTTTATTCTAATTATTTTCAATTTAATTCTATAAATAATGGAGGCATCTTATCATTTTAAAGAAGAATCATTTTCTTCATTTCTCATAAATGTTATTCCTAGAAGTGAAAATTGGCATATGAATTGCAGATTCATTAAAAGAGAGCAATATATTCTTCAGCTGCAAAATTCTCGTAATCTAGAAATAAGGTCATTATGTTCCATGAATGGGCTTTAATGGAAAAAATTATTTGCCCTCTACCTAGTCCTCAAACTATGTCATAAAATTCATGAAAATGCTTAAGAAAATTTTAAAAACTAAAATTTAAGTCAAAATAAATGTTTGGTAGTTTTTATAACAGATAGTAGTTTAGGTTATGAATGTAAAAATGTTAAGGTATATATATCTATTTATCTTGATTCTGGTTATAATCTTAATTTCAATATTATTGTTAAGCAATAAATTACCATATTGTGTCCTAGTGATTGTTAATTTGCATGGAGAGGAAGAAAAGTGACTCAAGGAGTGAGATTTGCATCTTATATAGTAGAATCTAAGTAGTACCATGTGTAGAGAAGGTGTTTGATCTACTTAGGGGTAAATTGAAATTCATGCAATTTTGTTGATTCATTCTATTGAACATGCATCTAGAAGGTTAATGTCATGCAACATCCATGCAAATCTTAGGTTTGAATGGTTTTTTCCATTATGCAGAGTTATGTCCAAGCAAAAGGGGGAGGTAATGTAGAGGTACCACCTACCATGGAGCCCTTTCTATTTATTTTGGCTACATCTGTTAATTTGGTGAGACAATTTTATGATTCTAGAGAAGTTAATTCCTTATTGAATCAATTATTATTTTTAAATTTGGTTTTGTTTGATTCCACGAAAAAAAATTGTTGAGGATACATGCCCTATTTTTCTAGTGAAGTCTACTTTTGTTGAAGGTATGGCTATATTTTTTAATTAATGAAGCCCATGTCTTGATAAAGATAATAATTTTTTCAGCTTTTGTTGGAATCTATTTAAGACCATGAAGGGTAGTTGTGGAAACTAGTTCAAAGGGCCATTAAATAATCAAGAATAAGGCTTGATTTTGTCCACTATGTAGTTTAATTATCTGTAGAGAATAAATAGTTAAAATGACTAACACTAAGTTTCAGTTAGAGAAGTGTAATATCAAAAATAACTTTGAATCAATGAAGATTAAGGTGCAAGATTTTTTTTGGTGCAACAAGGATTTTTTTAAAAACTTGTGTATGGTGAGAAATGGAAATATATAGATGAAAGAGCTCTCAACACTATATAGTTATGTTTTGTAGATGATGTCTTATTTAATATTATTAGATAAATAACATTAACATTCTTCCTGATCATAATGGAGATCCTTTATACCCCCAATCAGGGTGAGAGAGAAGGAAAAGACATTTAACAGTACAATGTAGGGGAGAGGCTGGCAAGGTAGGCCACCAAATGCTCAAATAATTACTCAGTGGGAGATGGGAGCATCATGCAGGCCTGTTGGAATCGTGAGGCACCGAGGTGATAGGAGAGTGGAGGAAGAGGGAGTAGGAAACGGAGGTGGAAGAATGATGGGAGAGGGTTAATGAGGATGGCTAAGGGAGGAAGAGAGACCAGTACTCAACGAAAGAAGGAGAAGACTGGAGCCAAGAGAAAGCTGGATTCTTCTGCGACCGAGCAACAGTCCGGGTATGTTTTCTCAGTGCTAATTCTTGCATCCCTTTCAACCTTTTGTTGTATGATGGAGGAGGGAGGGGAGAAAGGATGTGTTGTGAAAGGGAAAAGCTTGTGTGAGTGGGACAATATGAGGAATGCAGAGGAAGACTCTGGCATATTAAAGAACCGTGAAGACCAGAATGAAAATCTGGCGGGGTTTTGTAGGTGTTGGGTACAAGGGAAGGTTGAGGAGGTTAAACAAGCAGTCTGGGAGGTGGAAAGGATTATAGAGGGTACACACAGGACGGGCCGAAGGGGAGGGAATCTGGGGAGTATCCAAACCATTGGGAGAACCTGGAGTGGGGAGGGAAAAATTTGGGATAGGGACACTCAGGAGATGAGGATAGGAGTAAATGCAAATAATCTAACCTTTGTTGTTGGTCATGGTAAACAAGCGTCTGCGAAATGCAAGATGGCACATTCAGGACAAGGAAGGGGTTGAGGCGGAAGAAACCAACAAAGCCAGCTAGGATGTAATGACCCCACGACCTTTGCGCCTGCACTTTAGAGGCATAGCCGGAAAACTATGAGGAAAACAATACAGGAAATTGTAAGGACATACCGAGAAGGAATTGATGTGGATATACATAAGATCATTCAAGAATTGGAGGAGAATGTCATGGAAGAAGATTCGGAACACGAAATGGGGGAATGGGGAGATCTCATTCCTGACTCGGGAAATACCAAGGGAATAATGAATTTATACAAGCAAGCCTTGTAGTTTACTGGGTGCTGAAATGTTTACTTGCAAAGGTGTTGGAACAAGTAGCAGGGGAAATGGCAGAGCTTGCCCAGGTCATGCCCAACATGATGAAAGAGATGAAAAATCTACAGATTATAATGATAATGCAGGACAGTAAGCTAGAGGAGATCCAACAATAGTTGAAAAAATTAACTCCAAAACCAAAGGATGTGGCAACAACACCCGAGAACGTGGAAGACATAGAAGTTTAGCTCTTGCAGTTGTTTATTATGTTTGTTTCTAAGGATCCATATTTTATTCTCTTTTTACTACTTTCATGACTGTCTGGAACATGTTTAGCATTTGCTGGTGTGAGGTTTATCTTGCATGGATTGGTAGATTTATAAATTTTTGCTACTAGAGGGCCTACAATAATTTGAGGTGGCCAACAGATCTAGTTTCCCATCTGGGCAGGTTGAGGCCACCAAGTCGATGTATATGGTTTAACCTATTTTTTATATAAATAGAAAAAGAAAGGAACTACCGCAACTTACAAAAAAAAAATAATGGAGATCCTTGATATTAAAAATGATTGATAAATTGAATAAATGAAGAGGAAACTATACAATATATGTATGAAAGATGGTACCATAATTGTTAATGATTTAAATTTGTTTAATACTATTATATGATATTAATTATTATGGATGTAAAACTTAATAATGAAGATAAGGTAATTACATTTTTGTATTCATTGTCAAAACTTTGGGAGTTTTGGATTTTGAATATTACAAATGGACATCTCAAGATAGACCTCTAAAAGTACTGAAGGGAACTTTGGTGGTTATGAAGGCCCCGAGGAATAGAAACCTTTACAAGATGGAAGAGAGTATTGTAATCAATGAAGCAACAATGATATCTAACGAGGTGAGTGAATATATTCATTATGGCATCAAGAACTAGGTTATATGAGTGGGATAGAGGTACATATATCGATAAATTACAAATTACTCCCAAAATTAAAATCTTTGCGTGTGAATTTTACAAATATTGTATCTTTGGAAAGAATTGTAAACAAATATATAAAATAGGAAGTCATACTAGTAAAGATATTCTATATTGTATCTGTTCATATGTTTGAGTGTTATCCTCTACAATTTATTTTGGAGGATCATCAAATTTTGTAATATTTATAGATGATATCAATAGAAAGGTATGGTTGCATAAATTTGAAAGAAAAGATTGTGTGTTTAATATATTTAAACAATTTAGCGTTATTATACAAAATAGGAAAAAAAGTACAATCGAATGTTTAAAAATGGATAATGGAGGTAAATAAGTGGGGTTGAGGTTAAATATTTATTAAAACCTACATATGTAGAATTTGAAAATTGTAGCAAAGAACCTAATATCGAAAAGCATAAAACAACTACAACAAAATTGTGTTTCCAATCACATGTACAAGAGTCTTTTAGAAAGAGGAAGGGATACAAATCCAAGGAAGAATACCAAAAGAAAAAAAGATTTGTTGAATAAATTCCATGTACGTGATGAGCCCCGAATTGGGTAACTTATTGGGCTCATTTTGCCTAATTGTCCTTGTTCAATACTCCATTTTTCATAGATTATGCATGTTTTTTTAGTATGTTTATGTTATTTGAATGAGTAAGGGTGGTCACTCTACCAAGGAGGCTAATACGTGGTTATTTCAGGTTTTTTGGACAAATTTTGGAGCAAAACCAAGCAATTATGGGACAGGTGACAGCCAAGCTTGAGGTGAGGATTCGTAGGGAGGTTATCTCTTGCATTAAATGACCCTTCCTTGAAATCTCCACCCTCAACTCCGAGCTCAACAGGCCACCAAAACGAATTCTAAAGGCAGTCGAGCAGCTTTGGGAAGAGTGACTGTTTACTAACAGTTGGAATAGCCGAGTCCCTTGAATTTAGGAAGGTTGCTAGGCCCCTCATAATGTACAAATAGGAAGGCCTCAGCCTTCGTAGTTTACTTTTGGAACTGTTGGTATTTGCACTATAGTGTTGTCGCTTTATCAGCTTGTTTTCTTGTAGCTACTGCTGTATAACGTTTTTGTGAGGATTATTTTTGAGTAATGAGAAGCATTTTTATTTGGCATCAGATCTGAGTCCTTTATAGGAGCCTGAAGCTCTTGGGGTTGGGCCCAACCCGAGTGCTAAGGCCTCCTTTATGTATTGTTATCTGTTCTTTATGTATTTGCAAAATCATTTCTGTTAAGTAGATTAAATCTTGTTGATTCACTAAATCAATGTTGATGATTAGAAATACTTTTGATGTTCAAATTGAGTTGATAGGTTATTAACAGGGAAAAGCTTCAGAAAAGGGCAATCAAACACCTATGATTTCACCTCTCCCTCAGTGGGATCAGGAGCTGGGATGAAGGTGACCTTGCTGCCCACGAAAACACTGACTTTGCTCTGCCATGCAATCATTAGTGTTTGATTTTCATTTGCAGAAGTTGGTCACATGTTTAGATTCTTGAATGCTTCGTTGCATAGTTAATATACATGGTTTCCTTGTGAATAAAACTTATGTTCATTCTCTTTATTGTTAGTTAGATCGGATTAGGTCAACGTAACTAGGTCTCAGATTTTACAAGTCTTCATTGGTTTAGTTGGAAAAACAACTTGCAGAGCACGTATACCACTTCTCTATCTGCCCATACTTCATCAATCCTATCTGCTCCATCCCCTAACTCAGATTCTTGCCTCACGTTTGCCATTTGCTCACATAACCCTAATTTTTGTGCAACATTGCTTCAGTCCTCCTTGAACAACTCCAGCCATCTACATCTTTCCTCAACTCCACCCACCAAGTCTTGGACCACCTCAAACCCTCATCCTACCTCCATACTCACTCCTTCACCTTTCATTCTCCATCCATCCTCCAAAATCCCATTTCTGAACAACCTGTAGAAAATTACAGACATCCTGTAGAACCCCTGCAGACTTCCTGTAGAAGCACACGAATGAGGTTTCTTGATAGCCAAACTCTGTGAAACTCTCTGGAAGGATGTTAGGGGACCCCTTATGCCCTCTCTGAACCTTCCCGAACTCCTCCAAGCAGTTCCTCTCGCCAATCCACCTCTGCACAGTAAAAAACAGTCAAATCACATGCATGATAATTCTGGCAACTGATGCAAAAATACAAAAAGATGTTTTTTTCAAGATGTTACTCTAGAAGTAGCTTAGATACATGTATTTACCTTCCTATAAGTCAATGGCATCTCTTTCAGTCACTTGCATCCTCTTCCTTGCATCAGTAGGGCTAGCTGATAAAATTAGGGTTTGCTAGGGTTTACGTTTCCTTTCTGCTTTCCAGTTTCCTTCTGCAAGTAGATCAACATTCTTTGAGTTAGCTTTTGTCCATCAGTTAAAAATATTCTTCTCAAAGCTCATAGAAGTTGGATTAAGCTCCTAGCGGACTTGTGCCAGCTGACCAAGTGACAGCTACGGCAAGAGCTAGTACTTGTGCATACAACACCAACGCTTCCAAGTTTGTTACGAAGTACCGGGTCAATAGAAGTAAAGAAGGGAGTCCCAAGAGTTGCAACATTATTGTTGCAATACTGGAGCTCACCACTCTTTTTGGCGTTGTTGCCGGGGAAGCATCAGAGTATTTATGATTGCTTCTTTTCTTCTATTTTCCTACTCTAACCTTCTGCTAAGTAGTTTATTTCAGTTCCATTCTGCAATTTCATCTCTACAAAGGTAAATTAGACATTTCCTGCTTTTATAGATTAGCCTTTCAATTCCGCAATGTCATTCTGCAAACGTAGAATAGAATTTCAATTCTGCAACCATAGTCTAGCATTTCATTCCCGCAATTTGATTTCAGCAAAATAGATTAGTCCTTTCCTGCTTTCATTTCAATTTCGCATTTTCATTTCCGCAAGGTAGATTTTAGTTAGTTGCAATCCCATCTGTTTCAGTTTTGCAGGTACAAGTAGAGAAAAAAGAAAAATCAACCAAAAATCTTTTCATGCCTCGTACGAATAGAGGTAATACCGGAAAATTCCTACCCAACACCCCCACTACTTCACTGAGTCACCCTTCTCTCTTCTTTGGTGGCAGTGACCCATAAGAACCTATAGGTGAACCTCTTGAGATATATGAAGATCCTATAACAGAAGAAGAGCAAGAAAATATTCCTTTCGAGACCATGGCTAAAAACAGAAATGGTAGAGACGATAATGAGAGAATAGAAGGCACCTTCCCCATCTGAGAGACCAACGGGGACATGAAGATGAAGAACATAAGTCCCTCAACCTTACCTCATTTCCATGGATTGACCACTGAAGATCTTGATACCTTCCTGTTTGAGTTTGTTGTCCTTTGTCGAACTTATGGCTATGTAGAAGACGAGCAAAAGTTGAAACTCTTTCCCTCTACCCTCAAGGATGCAGCATTACGCTGGTTCATGGGGTTACCTGGAAATAGTATCACCACTTGGGTTCAGATGCAGCAAGCCTTTAACAAAAAATACCGGGATTACTATAGGTCAAAGAAAAAAAAGGGAGAAATCTTTCGGATGACCATGGGAAATGATGAGTCTTTAGAAGACTATGAGGAAAGGTTCCAACTTAGCTATAAATGGGTCAGGTGCACACTTGACCCTGAATCTCTAAAGTTGGTTATGCTCCGAGGAGTCCTTGAAGACCTTCTAGATACCCTTCACATGCTAGCTGGAGGAGACATCTACCAACTACCTTATGAGGACATAAGGACTGTGTTTAGAAACCACTCTAGGGCAGCCTAGAAAAGAGGTAGGTGGAATCCACTTTCAGCTAGTACTACCTTCTCCAAGCATGAGTTTGCTAATTAGATGGAAGACCTCAAAAGTGAGATGAGACAGACCATTGCCATGCAGCTCGATACCTTCCGAATCCAACAAAAGAAAGAGGAATCTGAGAGGGCTTTGGCCATTTTTTGTCCTAGATGTAAGAGGAAGCACCCTAAGAACGAGTGTCCATTGCACTCAGTAGAGGTATGTTTCGTTTGTGAGGAAAACCACCCCATGAACCAATGCCCAACTTTGCCTGGATTTAAAGCCATGTACCAAGGGACTGAGGCAACCACTGAACCTCTCTACTTCCTCAACCAAAGGAGGCTGCATTGGCCCAGACCTTACCAGCAGGGGATGCAAGGGACATCCCAAGCTTATTATAGCCCCAACCAATCTACTCACATGCCTTCTTGGGGTCCCTGTGCTCATCCTTCCTATTCCGCACCTCCTCCATGATCTTATCCACATCAATACCATACTCAACCCACTGCTCATTCGTTTCACTCACATGTCTAGCCGCAACCTCAGTGGAATGCACCTCAACCAGGGTGGAGGCCCCAGTACAACTCTCCTCCTGCCATTCTGCCTCCACCACCAGCTCAGCCAGAACCATTACCTCCTGCTCCTCCAAGACGACCCCAGATGCCTGCTCAACCGAACCCGAACCCCAACAATCGACAGGCCCAACAGGTATACACTGGGGAGACAACATGCCCTACCTATGCTGTGGAGATCCAGGAGATCAACCTGCGATCTAGAAAGACCCTTCCAGATCGCCAACCTCCTCCCCTAGAGGACGAGGGAGAGAAACAGGAAAGTGAACCCAAAGCCATTCCACCCTTTCCTAAGCGGCTGACAATAACCACGCAACCAAAACCATAGGAGACTGAACTTTTGAGAGAACTTAAACAGTTGTGTGTGAAAATACCACTTCTCCAGGCCATAAAAGATGTACCAATATACAACAAATTGATTAAGGAGAAGTGTTTCAGGCACCCAGGCAGGCGAAAGAGAGATGCCTCAACTATCAATGTGATAGGACAACTGTCCGATCTAATGTTGGGGCAAGTAATCTGTCCAAAGTATTTGGACCCTAGGAGTCCTGTAGTTGATGTCCACATCAATGGCACCATTATCCCCCATACCTTGATTGATCTAGGGGCTGCCATTAACATGATTACCAGGGACACCATGCTTAAACTCAACCTTCAGAGTTCCTTAAGGAAGACCTTGACAGTCCTGCAGTTGGAAGATCGCTCCACCGTGACTCCCAAAGGGATTGTGGAAGATGTCTTGGTCTCTGTTGACTCTTGGGAGTACCCTGCGGACTTCTTGGTCCTTTAGCCAAAGGCAAAGCTCACTGGATACCCCCTCATTTTGGGAAGGCCTTGGTTAGCCACTGCAGATGCTTACATCAGTTGTCAAGCTGGAAGCATGACCATCAAGAATGGGCCTATGTCCAAGCAACTAGTCCTATACCCTCCTGCCAAACCTCTGTTAGAACATGACTTACCCCTCTGGTTGGAAGAAGGAGATGAGGATGAGGCCTACTCTACACCATTGTGCACAATAGAAACCACTAGGGGAGGCCCTCAAACTGAGGGTGATCTGATTGAGACTTTGATTCAAAATTCACCTCCCAATGCATTGTCCTTAGAGGAATTGGTGGAGGATACCCAAGCCAACACCTTAGTGGACCTCTGTGTGACTGATCCGACCTCTCCCAAAGTTAAGAATGTGGAGTTTGGCCCTGAAAGAACTTTAAAGATCAGCTCCTCCCTATCTCCTTCCCAGGAGAAGGAGCTGTGTAGCGTACTAAACAATCATTTAGATGATTTTTCTTGGAGCTATAAGGAGATGAAAGGAGTCCATCCTTCGGTTTGTACCCATCACATTTACATTAAAGAAGATTGTAAACCAGTCAGGCAGCCTTAGAGGAGAATCAATCCAGCCCTTAAAGACATTGTCAAAGAAGAATTGCAAAAATTGTTGGATGCAGGATTCATCTACCCTATCTCCGATAGTGAGTGGATCTCACCTCTAGTGCTTGTGCCCAAGAACGGGAAGTGGAGAATCTATGTAGATTACCGAGAACTTAGAAAAGCCACCAAGAAGGACCATTTCCCTGTGCCTTTCATAGATCAAGTGTGGGATGGACTGGCAAGGAAGAAGTTCTTCTCTTTCATAGATGGGTTCAACGGGTATAATCAAATCCAAATAAGCCTGGAGGACCAAGATAAAACCGCCTTCACTTGTCCATGGGGTACCTTTGCCTACCGAGTCCTTCCCTTTGGGCTATGCAATGCTCCTGCCACTTTCCAAAGAGCAGTATTGAGCATATCTTCTGAGTTGGTCCATGACTCGGTAGAAATCTATATGGATGACTTTACTCCTTATGGGTCCAACTTCCAAGAAGCATTGACTAATCTAGGAAAAGTTCTAACCAAGTGCATTGAGATGAACCTATCCCTCAATCCTGAAAAATGTGAATTCTTGATGACTGAAGGGACTGTGCTAGGTCATACCATTTCTCGGAAAGGATTACAAGTGGATACTAATAAGATTGCTATCATCCAAAAGGTCCCACCTCCTCAAAAGGTAAGAGATGTTCGGAGTTTCCTAGGCTTAGCAGGATATTATTGAAGATTCATTAAAGATTTCAGTAAGCTAGCCTTGCCATTGTTTGGCCTCTTAGGGAAAGATGTTGAGTTTAAATGGACTGACAATTTTCAAGGGGCACTGGATGAGTTGAAAGATAAGCTGGTGTCTGCCTCGATCTTGAGAGGTCCAAACTTGGCCCTACCTTTCCACATCCACACTCATGCCTCGAATAAAGCCATAGGGGCAGCCTTAGGAAAAGTTGAGGAGAAACTGCCATATGCTATATACTTCGTCAGCAAAAACCTATCCAAGGCAGAAATGAACTATACTATAATCGAGAAAGAGTTCCTGGCTGTAGTCCATTCCCTAAACAAGTTCAGACACTACATCATTAGTTATCAAACATTTGTACACACTGATCATGCTACGATTAGATATTTAATGAATAAGCCTCATGTCAATGCTCGTACCATTAGATGGTTACTTTTGTTGCAACAATTTGATTTGACTATTGTCGACAAGCCGGGTAAGGAAAATGTTGTTGCTGATTCTTGTCTAGACTGGATTTGCCTACAGGTTAAGAAGGAATAGTGGATGACCAGATGCCAGATGAACATCTGTTTTCTATCTCAGTACTCTCTCCATGGTTTGCTAATATAGCAAATTACTTGGTCTCGGCATAGTTCCCTTCGCATCTATCCTCAAAGGAGAAGAGCAGAATTGTAAGGAAGAGTGCCCCGTTCACTTGGATCGGGGGCAACCTATTTAAACTTGGCCCATATAAAATCTTGAGGCATTGTGTTAGGGAGGAGGAAGTCTTTGACATCCTCCTAACCTGTCATGACGGACCTTGTCGAGGCCACTTTGCAGCAAAGAGGACTGCCTTCAAAATTCTATAGGCAGGCTACTATTGGCCTACTCTTCATCAAGATGTCAGAAGATACATTAGCCAGTGTGACCGATGTCAGAGGATGGGGAAACCGACTCCAAGGGATGAAATGCCTCTCCAACCTCAAGTGACCTTTGATCCATTTGAGAAGTGGGGCATGGATTTTTTGGGTCCTATCAACCCTCCTTCAAAGCAAAGGTCTTACATCATTGTGTTCACCGACTATCTGACCAAGTGGGCAGAAACGGAGGCAATAAAAGTAGCAACAGAAGAAAAGGTGGCTGATTTTTTGAGGGAAAATATCTTCTACAAGTTTGGCTACCCAAGAGAGTTAGTCACAGATCAAGGAAGCCAGTTCACCTCCAACCTGATTGAAGACTTGCTCGCGCATCACAAGATCAAGCACAAGACTTCCACCCCATATCATCCTCAAGCAAATGGGCAGGTGGAAGTCACTAATAGAGCATTGGAAGGGATTTTGACTAAGGTGGTGAGCAGCAACAGAAAGGATTGGGCAGATCGCCTGGTTGAGGCCACCTGGGCCTACAACACCACTTGGAAGACTACAATAGGTTTCACATCTTATGAGCTGGTCTACGGGAAGAAAGCTTTGCTATCAATAGAGTTCGAGTACAACACATTGAGGGTGGCAGCTCAGCTGGACCTAGATCTCAGCCATGCTCAACGTGAAATATTATTGCAGCTGAATGGATTATATGAACACATAATGCAGGCCCTCCTCCACTCAGAAGTAGTTCAACTCCAGAGGAAGATATGGCATGAACGGAACCTTAATGAAAAGCAATTCTAGCTGGGAGATTGGGCGTTGCTGTACGAATCAAGATACAAGGATTTCAAAGGAAAGCTGAGGACAAGATGGTTAGGACCATATACAGTGGAGAAATGCAATGACAATGGTTCAATCCTTATCAGGACCATTGATGAAGAATCCATCCCCATCCCTGTCAATGGGCATCGATTGAAAATTTACAAGAAACCCCTTTCGAGGTAGGAGTTCATTGAAACTGTGGAAAAAATAGTACTGGTAGTAGAGCAGGGTTCTGCCTCTATTCTGACCACACCTTGATCATCAAAAAAAAAAGGGGGGTAATAGAAGGATCCCTGGGTGAAAACCTCTCTGAGGCACCCAGGGCAGACAGTGAGGGTGAAAACCTCATGGAGGCGCCCCAGCTGTCTCTCAGAAAATAAAGAAATGAAATAAAAAAGATCCTTGGGTGAAAACCTCTCTTAGGCGCCCAGGGTAGATAGTGGGGGTTGAAACCTCATGGAGGCACCCCTGCTGTCTCTCAAAAATAAAAAAGAGAAAAAGAAAGAGAAACATGTCTAATCTCTGGAATTATTGCAGGTTGCAGGGAATACAATGCAGATAAAGAAAGTCATGCAAAATGAGGACAAGGGTTCATATCAAGCTACCTGACATCGTCATAGACACTCCCTCCATGGCCACTCACTTTTTCCAAGATTTTAACAAATTTGGGCCGAGATTCAACCTCCTACAGGAAGTTCTGAGCTTTCTACAAGAAGTTTTGGGGCTTTCTACAAGAAGTTCTGCATTTCTACAGGAAACATCCTGTAGAGCCTTCAGGCAGGCCAAAATCGATTCTGGAAAGGGATTTAAAGCTTGGAGTCTATTGATGAGGCCTGCAGCCACCCCTCTCTTCCATCCATCACCGGTTTCATCTCTTTCCACCGCCATGGCAACAATCTGGTTATGCATTCCTGCACAGTCATGCAAAGAGTCTTGTTTTCCTCAGATTGAATTTTTTTTTTCCCGAAGGACAAATCAAGCACACAAAGGCTCGCACACTCTACCTATCAAAGCTCCATCAGGACCCTTCATCCATGAATACCACCTTGCTTGTTTCAGCATGCAGCCCAGGAGGAGAAGCAGCTACAGGATGTCCTATAGGAATCTTGTAGCAGCTGATCCGTCTGGAGCACATACTGTGGAGTCAATAGCAGCTGAAATTGACACAGGGGGCATGTAACCAGCTCTACTTGAACGTGAACACCTCCTCGACAACTGAGAAAAGACAAAGTCGTCCATGCAACATTCACAACCAGAGGATCGGGTCCCAAAGCCTTACATACAACATCAACCAATGAAAGAAGGAATTCCAACGCCTGTGTATGAAGAAGTAGTAAGCAAAGCCATCGTTCCACATCTTGAAGCCTGGAGAACACGTCCACGACCACCCAGGTAAGCGTCTACCCTTATTCGTCAAATTGCATAGACTATACTATGAAAATTGCATGTGTGTGAAATGGTGCGGATTGAACGAATTCAGTGGCCAGTCAACTGGCCACCCACAGTCAGTCGAATGACCTCGTGGGACATGAACGAGCTCAGTTACACTCGAATCCATGAAAGGGATGAAGAGCTGACACGTGGTAAGTGTCCAGTCGGGGAAAATCGGCGGATAGGCAGTGATGGTGGCTATTAATGGCAGAGAAACAAAATGGCGGTCGGAGACACGCTGAAGAATGATGGCCATGACGTTGGCTAACGGATCGGCCTGGACACCTCACCCCCTCACCATGAATTGCGTTGTAATTCAAATTGCTCGGCCGAAGAACTCACAATGAACCGTTGTCATTTACACTTGCAACCATTTTTCAACAAAGTACGCGTCCTCCTCTGCAGTTCATTAACCCGAGCTTCTCGGCCCGTTTCAAAATCCTCCCACGTCCCAGGCTCATTCAGAAGCACCGTAATGCCCTCCAGAAGCCGGCAAAGCTCCCTATAGGAAGGATCTCTACAGGAAATGCGGCACAACCTCCCGGAGCAAAAGTAACCTTGACTTTCTGTGTCGAAATTGGAGTTTCGAAGAGAGGTAGGCCCGAAAACACCATTCCCATGCATGATATTTCGAAAGGTGGTGAATTAAACTATCTGGAGTAGGAGAATTAGAAGCAAACCTGCCTGTGGGTCAAGAATAGTAGTTTTCCGGTGTGATACATGGAGTTTCTCAGTTGGTTCTGCGTCGCATTCTCCTCCACGGTTCCTATTAACAAATTCCTCCTATAGAAACGATAAACCACTGAAAGGGCCAACCTGTGCATAAAGAATGTGACTTTTATGTGGTTGGGGATGAAAATTAATCTCTACACTCTCTCTGTGGGATCCTAATTCCCTTTTGACATTCGAGTTGTGGGCAACAACAGGATTATAACCACGGAATTGGTGCAAAGTGGAATATAAACACCTGAGGGATACTGTCTTCAAAGTTCTGGGGAGGAAACCATACACAAAATTCCCTTTCTGATCAGAGCACAAGCCAAAATAGAGCATTCTCACCATGCCAGGTGGGTTTATCAGAAAGGAACCCTCGGATTCTAGGAAATTGCGAGAAACTCCCGAGGTGGTAGACCTATTTACCCGTGCCAATTGGATGACATTTTGTGACAGAATCCAAGGTCATGATGATGAGGTAACAAAAGAGTTCTTAATGTCCTTGCAGCCTAAAGCCAAGACACTGGCCACTGTAAATTTCAGAGGGTTGACCTTAAAACTTACCCCACAACTCATTGGTCGAGTCACTGATCTGCCATTAGGGATACCCTAGAGCAAAGAGGAGAGGGAATTGGGCCAAAAAGCCAAAAAGGAATTCTTTCTACGAGAGGAACAATTTTCAGAGGATAAAAATGGGGTCCGGAGAGCCAGCCTACATCCATTTTGGAGCGAGGTCAGCCTTCAGATCATGAAATACATTACCTGTGAGGGGTGGTTCAGTATTGTATATGGTTATCACTTCCGGTTGCTAACTGAACTCAGACATAAGATGGATTTACCCACAGAACAAAAGTTAAGCATCCCATATTTCCTCCTACAATCATTAATGGAGTGTGGCACAAAATTGAAGGAAGGGACACCGAACCAGCTGGCCCATCATGGGCTTATCAAGCTTCTAGTAGAAGATGCCCTCCATACCTATACTGTCCCTCTCTCCTGGGAGATTTTCCGCAATATGTCCAAGGATGATGATATCTGAATTCTAGCCGAGGAACTCACTTCATCCAGCAGTGAGGAAAGGGAGCATATTGAGGCAGAAGAGAAAGCGAAGGGGAAGGAAACCCAGGATAGACCACCACAAAAAGAGAAAGAAGAGAAAAAAGAGAGAGGCCAAGATACTGAGACCAAAACTGTGGGTGGAATAAAGGCACAAACGCCAAGGGAGAAACGGTTGCAAATCAGGGCAGAGAGGACTGAAAAAGTCCAAGAAAGTGAGGGCACACCCAAGGCAACCACAACAAAATTAAAAGAGAAGGCACCCCCAACCAAGCAGGCCAATACAGTGAAAACCATTTCTACAAGAAGCCAGAAGACTGTTTCTACAGGAAGCTAGAAAACCATTTCTACAGGAAGATAGAAAATAATCAG
The DNA here is from genome assembly GCA_031772625.1 of Pinus tabuliformis. Lineage (NCBI taxonomy): Eukaryota > Viridiplantae > Streptophyta > Pinopsida > Pinales > Pinaceae > Pinus > Pinus tabuliformis. Next base: position 1,000,219,494 of record CM062816.1, read on the forward strand.
AACAGGAATTTCTATAGGAAGTCTGGAAAAAGGGTAACAGAAGGAAAAATCGCCTGAGATTTTAGCCAGGGAGGTAGCATCTATGCTGGCCACCCTAAGCACATCCCCAAAGTAGAAGGGGAAGTGAAAGATGGAGCCTTCCATGTATTTTAAGGCAAGAAGGAGCGTGAGGATTAAGTCTGGCCGACCCCAGCCACCGTCAAAAGAACCAATCACAATTGTAGACACCCCTGCCACAAAAAAGGAGAGGTCTCCCTCCAAGGCATCCATCACTTATGAACGGGGAAGCCCAAAGACATCCACCTGGAGAGAAAGAATGAAAATGTTGGACACAAAGGCCTCTCTACAGGATATTGAGACTATTCTACAGGAAACATTGGCTAGGATAAAGGAGACCGAAGAAATGGAAGGTGAGGGAGCTAAATCACCACAGGAGGAAGAAAAGGTGGAGAACATTGTGGAACCTAGCCCCAGCCCAGCTTGGGCTCCTACTATAACTTCTTAGAGGCCGGAAAGATCATTTCTCAGAAATTCACAGTGCCACTTTTCCTTGCACTAGAAGAAGAGAGAGTGAGGACCCACACTTAGATGAAAATCGCTAAGTCCAAGGGTGTGGTAGATATAGGCCCTCTGGAGGAACAACTCAAAGAGGCAAGAAGGGAATTGGCTATGGTACGACATGTGGAGAGCAGCCAGCGAGTCAAGCTACAAGAAGAAAATGAGCTACTTAGACAACAGCTACAGTTACAGGGATAGAGGAAGGAAGACAGGCCTCACATCTTGGGAGAACAATAGCAACAGGAGGAGCCCACAACAGCCAAAGATACCATGGATGAACAACAGAGAAGGGAAGGGATGCAGGCTGAAATTGAGACACTGAATCGGCAGCTACAGGAAAAAGAATTGCAAGCAGGCCTGGAGATACAGTCTCTGAAACAACAGGTACAAGAAAAGGAGGCCCAACTGGCCTACATGGCCAGCTAGGAAATGGAAGCTCTCTAGTGTAGGCAGCCTACCAAATCCTATGCCCTATACCTCAAGGATCAGTGGTTACAGTTTCAGATCAACACCTTGGCCCAAAGGGGCATCAACCCATTCCAAAATTATCACCAGTTTGCAGCTCTATGTGGCAGTAGTTCATCAAAGGATAGGGCCAAATTATCAGAGTTCTACTTGCACAACCTCACCCTTCTGAACATGAATGCATGGGATCCCAACACTGTGATAGGAGATGTCCAACTTATGGCCATGGCCTCTTGGATGAGTCATGAGGAGAAGAGAGCACCAGAGGTCTGCAGCATCATAAGGAGAGAACTCAGTTAGCCACTGATGATCAGAGCAGAGCCGGATGACCCCTCGGCAGTGATAAGCGCCCACCAGCACTTAGCCAATAGCCCTCAGGATCTACTGGAATACATTGAGCAACAAGCTCAAGCTATTGCCTACTTTGAGGACATGGAGAGACTATTGGGAGAAAACTGCCCGCATGCCTGCACAAGGCAGTGGAAGACACTTCCTCACAGCTTGAAGATAAAGGAATAGCACTCTCCCACCAGGATGAGGGAAGCCTTGGCAAGGGTACCTCTCTACAAACAGTTGATGCAAAATCTACAGGGCAATTGGATTGGCCTGAAATTCAGTCCTCGTTTGCTTTTGGGATTGCTAGAAGGAGTTAAGGAAGAGGAGGAAGGTAGACAATGGGAGGAAGTGGAAAGGAAGGCACGATTCCACGACCGGGAAGAGGATATCACCGCAGAGGCCTGGGACGTAAGGGAGGCGATCAAAGCCATAAAGGATGATGAGCTGGACTAGTTGCTGAGAGGATGAGAAACACATTTAGCAGGGGGGTGACGATGAACCCCGAATTGGATAACTTATTGGGCTCATTTTTCCTAATTGTACTTGTTTAATCCTCCATTTTTCATAGATTATGCATGTTTTTTTAGTATGTTTATGTTATTTGAATGAATAAGGGTGGTCACTCTACCAAGGAGGCTAATACGTGGTTATTTCAGGTTTTTTGGACAAATTTTGGAGCAAAACCAAGCAATTATGAGACAGGTGATAGCCAAGCTTGAGGTGAGGATTCGTAGGGAGGTTGTCTCTTCCATTACATGACCCTTCCTCGAAATCTCCACCCTCAACTTCGAGCTCAACAGGCCACCAAAGGGAATTCTAAAGGCAGCCGAGCAGCTTTGGGAAGAGTGACTGTTTGCTAGCAGTTGGAACAGCCAAGTCCCCTGAATTTAGGAGGGTTGCTAGGCCCCTTGTAGTGTACAAATAGGAAGGCCTCAGCCTTCGTAGTTTACTTTTGGAACTGTTGGTATTTCCACTATAGTGTTGTCCCTTTCTCAACTTGTTTTCTTGTAGCTACTATTGAATAACTTTCTTGTGACGATTATTTTTGAGTAATGAGAAGCCGTTTTACTTGGCATCAGATCTGAGTCCTTTATAGGAGCCTGCAGCTCTTGGGGTTGGGTTCAACCCGAGTTCTAAGGCCTCCTTTATGTATTGTTATCTGTTCTTTATGTATTTGCAAAATCATTTCTGTTAAGTAGATTAAATCTTGTTGATTCACTAAGTCATTGTTGATGATTAGAAAGACTTTTTATGTTCAGATTGAGTTGATAGGTTATTAACAGGGAAAAGCTTCAGAAAAGGGCCATCAAGCACCTCTGATTTCACCTCTCCCTCAGTGGGATCAGGAGCTGGGATCAAGGTGACCTTGTTGCCCACAAAAACATTAACTTTTCTCTGCCATGCAATCATTAGTGTTTGATTTTCATTTGCAGAAGTTGGTTATAGGCTCAGATTCTTGAATGCTTCGTTTCATAGTTAATATACATGGTTTCCTTGTGAATAAAACTTCTATTCATTCTCTTTACTGTTAGCTAGATCAGATTAGGTCAATATAACTAGGTCTGAGATTTTACAAGTGTTCGTTGGTTCAGTTGGAAAAACAACTTGCAGAGCACCTATACCACTTCTCTATCTGCCCATACTTCATCAATCCCATCTGCTCCATCCCCTAACTCGGATTCTTGCCTCACGTTTGCCATTTTCTCACATAACCCTAATTTTTGTGCAACATTTCTTCAGTCCTCCTTGAACAACTCCAACCATCTACATCTTTCCTCAACTCCACCCACCAAGTCCTGGACCACCTCAAACCCTTATCCTACCTCCATACTCACTCCTTCACCTTTCCCTCTCCATCCATCCTCCAAAATCCCATTTCTGAACAACCTATAGAAAATTACAGACATCCTGTAGAACCCCTGCAGACTTCCCGTAGAAGCACACGAATTAGGTTTCTCGATAGCCAAACTCTGTGAAACTCTCTGGAATGGTGTTAGGGACCCCTTAGGCCCTCTCTGAACCTTCCCGACCTCCTCCAAGCAGTTCCTCTCGCCAATCCACCTCTGCACAGTCAAAAACAGTTAAATCGCATGCATGATAATTCTGGCAACTGATGCAAAAATACAAAACGATGTTTTTTTCAATATGTTACAATAGAAGTAGCTTAGATACATGTATTTACCTTCCTAGAAGTCAATGGCATCTCTTTTAGTCGCTTGCATTCTCTTCCTTGCATCAGTAGGGCTAGCTGGTAAAATTAGGGTTTGCTAGGGTTTACGTTTCCTTTCTGCTTTCCAATTTCCTTTTGCAAGTAGATCAACCTTCTTTGAGTCAGCTTTTTTCCATCAGCTAAAAATCTTCTTCTCAGAGCTCACAGAGGTTGGCTTAAGCTCCTAGCGGACTTGTGCCAGGTGACCAAGTGACAGCTGCGGCAAGAGCTAGTACTTGTGCATACAACACCGATGCTTCCAAGTTTGTTACGAACTACCGGGTTGATAAAAGTAAAGAAGGGAGTCCCAAGAGTTGCAACATTATTGTTGCAATACTGGAGCTCACCAGTATGGTTGATGAAGCCTTATCTATATGTAATTTCTGACAATGCTATGAAGAATGGTAATTAGATTATGTTGCTTCATATCATATTTGTCCACATATAAGTTGGTTCTTCATCAAGTTGTTGAAGGTGGTATATTTATTATGGTAAGTAATATTTCTTGTAAGGCTATTGAGGTTGGAAGTATCAGGGTTAAAATGTGTGATGGTATTAGAAGTACATTGACAAAGGTTAAATGTGTGTGTGAACTAAAGACAAATTTAATTACTTTTGGATTCTTGGATTTTGTAGGTTAAAAATGTGATGTCAAGGAGAAACTCTAAAGGTGTCCAATGACACTTTGGTTGTTATCAAGTATGCAAAGACTAGAAATATTTAAAATCTTGAAGGGAGTACTGAGATCAATGAAGCACTTATGGTATTTGAGTAGAAAAATTTTAGGGACTAAATTTCACAATTGGGCTAATGTTCCATGCTTTTTCCAAAAAAATGGCTAATTTAAAATTTTGTTAAAAATTATTCAGCTAATTTTTTATATAATAAATTATTTTACCTCAAAAGTTAGTAAAATTTTATAGAGACTAATGTAAAATGATTATAAATATAATATTTTTCTCTAAAATATCACCAAATTTTTTATATTTTGCATATTAGAGACTAGTATGACTTAACAAAGCTTCTACACTAAGATAAACTTCCATCCTTAAAATTTTCCGTATATTTGAGGATGAAAATGAATCTACCCATGTGTGGCATCAATGGATAGGTGATTTCAGAAAGAAAGTGCTACATGTATTGGGAAATAAAAAATTACTTCCAAATTTAAAATATTTGAATTTTCTCACGGGGCATATAATAGATGTTGATGGGGTGTGCTATTAAGGCACTCCATCATGTGAAGGTTACTTGTTCTAAACTCCATGGGAAAAATTCTAGTCATGTTAAGGGAGGGTGTGGCCCAAGGGACTTCACTCACGAAGCAATACCATACCAGGTGCATTCATATTAGGTAATATATATTAAGTAAAAAATGACATAACATAATTAGAATATAATAGAGGGTAAAGTGTTTTTATATTTGCAAGTATAAAAAAAGGAACTCAAAGTTAATGAAAAAATATAAAAAATGTTAATGAAAAAATGGATACCTTCAATATGTAGTGAAAGTATGGGTTTCGTAAATTGGGAAGGCGTATTGGATTGGTATTGGTAAGGGGTTAAATAATGTGATTTTCTTAGATATATTTTCCAATATGTAGTGAAATTAAGGGTGTTTAGTATGCCAAGATATCACGTGATATGTCAAAGGTTCATTGAGTCAAGCCCCCATGGGTGTCACTGAGACTGAGTGCGATCCCTCAGTAATCTTAATGGCTTAGATATCCCTAGGTCATAGTTTCTCAAGCAAAATGTTAAGCGTGCAATAATCTTAGGACCTAGACAACTTAGAAAACAAAAAATATATTTGAATTTGAATTATGAAAATATTATATTTGTGGAAAGTAGTGTAGGCAAAAGTTTAAAATGGGAAATCATACCTGTAAAGTCATTTGAGGTTATTTGGATTCAAATGTTTCATGGTAATCCCCTATAATTTATTTTGGAGGATATATATATATATATATATATATATATATATATATATATATATATATATATATATATATATATATATATATATATATATATATATATAACCAAGTATCTAAAGGCATAAAACCACTATATATACTCCCCAACAAAATGACATGGAAAAATACATACACATTACTCTTCTAGAATGATAAAGATATAATCCAAGGAAGACTCTGAAAAGTAATAGAGTTCGTTTGAATCAAGTTCAAGGTATGGTTAATGCAATCTTATCTATGTGTGTTGTCACGTTCATAATATGAAGAATATTTGTTAGATTATGGTGCTTCATACAACATATGTCCATATGTAAGTTGGTTTTCTCTTATCAAGTTGTTGATGGTGGTATTGTTGTTATGGGAAAAATTTCCTTTTGTAAGACAATTGGGGTTGGAAGCAATATGATTAAAACATTTGATGGTACTATAACGACATTGACAGAGATTAGACATGATTTTGAAGTAACAAGAATTTAATTTCTTTGTGAATTTTGGATTCCAAAGGTTTCAAATGGATAGGTCAAGGGTGAGGTCTTAAGGTATCGAGTGGCACTTTGGTGGCTCTGAAGGCTATAAGGACTAGAAACTTTTACAAGTCAGAAGGGAGTAGTAAAAAAAATGTGGTAGTGGTGGTATGTAAGGAGGAAAATGAATCTACTTGTTTATGGCATTAGTGAATGGATCATATGAGGAAGACATGGTTACTAGTAATGATAAATTGTAAATTATTTTGAAATTTAAAATCTTAGAATTCAAATTTTTGAAAACATTGTATTTATGGAAAATAATATAGACATAAGTTTAAATTAGCAAGTCATACTAGTGAAGGTACTCTATATTATACATTTATACGTCGCAAATAGGTGATACCCATAATTGTAATATTCTTCTTAGCTAATAAAATATCATACATTTCCTCATGATGTTTTCTTGACACATTGTCTAGTTTTTTCCATATAAAATTTGTGTTCTCTATGTTCTTCCATGGTGTCTTAATTCATTTTTTCTCTACATTTATTATCACTTCATGCTTTGAGATACCAAGACTATCATGGCATGGCTCATAGGGAGTTGGGAGCTTTGTATTGACATGGTTTACTATGGAAATGGGTTTTTCCTATTCAATATTGAGAGTGAAGTTAAAGATAAGATCTTTCCCATGATTCACTTGGGTAAAGACACCTTCATACAAGCTCAGTCATTTCATTTATTAACTCAAAATAAAAATCGTAATGTATATTTTTGTTGGAATTTATGAAGAAATGGATTTAAAAAAGGGACATTTAGAAGCCATTCAACTTAATATCGGAAGGTGGAGTCATGTTCAAGTCTTGGATTGTGAACATATTCAATTCAGATAAAATGTTTGTCACAAATATGGAAATTTCACAAATAATCGTCAAGGCAAATAACAATATCAACCACCTCTAAAACAAATTCCCCCATCCCAAAACAGCAATGATCAAGATGTCTTTAAAATAGTGAATAAAAGGAGCAAGAAGCAACAAACAAAGGGAACTAAACCTACAAAGTCAAGTTTGAAATGCAAGAATAGTTTTGAAACCCTTGTAGATTTATAAGAAGAGGATTGGGAAAGTGAAAAGGAAAAAATGACTTGGGAGCCACTCTCAGGATTTTTCCATCAACAGCAAGGAGAAAAGTTAGGTCATTGATCCAAATGAGATGGATGTGACATCAATGGGGATATTGACATCTCTAAAGACAAACAACTCATAATTACAATTAAAATAATCCAAAGAAAAAATGAAAGATGAGTAGAAATTAAAGACAATGTTTTTGAATTTTTTATTCTCTTTGATTTATTAATGTTTTAAAGAAATATCTGCATTTTCCCATCTATTAACTAGAGTCCAAAGATCAAATAGAAAATGTAGAGAGAAATAAGTACAATAAAATTCTCCATGGGCACCTCAATAAACCTTAGATTCTCTCATGTATAAATGATGTTTTACTTTTGCGTTAATCATTATAATCAATTTGTTAAATTTTATTCGTGTAATCATGGAATTGGCATAAATGTCCACTAAGAAATTTGTCTTATCACTTGCATGTTTTGTGAAGAATGTTTAGGGACATGTATATTAATTGAAGTAGAAGTAGTTGTCTTTTTTGAATTTCTGATGTATTGGTTTTCTAACCAATGTAGGTGCAATACTTTTTTAATATAAACATAACCATTTTTGTTAAAAGATAAAAAAGAAAAAGAAAAATTTAGACTCAAAGTGTGTTCTGAAGGTGGATCCCTTGTCCCACAAACAAGGGGGTTTTCTACATCACGTTAGTGCCTTTACTTGGCCTTGACAAGACACACACGCACATGTGTAGATCCAAATTATCATGCAGTAAGAAGATTAATAGTTCATAGTGCTTTCTTCTTACTGATATGACAGATGTGTAATTTTATCAATGTTTAACTTTGCATTTCAAAAAACTATTTGTAACAATTAACTAAAATATTTGAATTTCTATACGAAGTAAAATATATGAAGAGAGTGTGGTTCTTTTCATGCTCAACACTTTTTAAAATGATATAAATATGTAATTCCTTTCATGATCAACATGGACTACAACTAGCATATATATCACTTATCGATATTAAAGATGGAAACAATTGGACACCTCCCTTATAAGGGAAAAAACACCCATTTTTTCTTTTTAATTTTTTTTTTATTGTTTTTAATTACTTTTTGTTATTACTCCATGCACCCATTTTTTTCTTTTTAATTTATATTTTCTATTATTTTTAATTACTTTTTTCTTATTACTCCATGCCGAAGGCAAGGAGTGCAACAATTCATTGATTGTTGACTTTATATCAATTATGATTTGACTATAAATATTTACCTATTTTCTACTGTAAAATATTATGCAAATAATTTTTTAATTTTTTATAGTATATTAAAATTTTTTTTTTTTTGTCATTCTATCCTTGCAAATAATTGAAATATTAGTAAAAAATGAGTTGAAAATAAAATACAAATAAAAAGGAAAAAAAAAAACTGAAAAGTAACAATCAAAAGGCAATAAAATGAAATACAAAAATTAGAAAAAAAATTGACTAAGAGAAAAAAATTAAAAGTTAAAAGGTGCTTTAATTATTATTTTTATGTTAAGCTCCCAGTATTATGAGGAGTTTTTAATAGGATTATTATTATATATATGATTGATATTTTACCTTTTACTATTTGTACCATATTAATAACTAATATGTACACTACCAATAACTAGGATATATCAAATGGCATAAATCTCTTTTGCTAAAATAATCTCAATACTTTACTTGTAATTAATAATGGCTATATCAATTTGGACCTAAATCTCTTTTTCCTTTTAGAATAGAGAGTTTAATTTTCTTTTAAAGATTCTAGAACAAATAATATTTCTTTATTTTAAACACTTTTTATCAAAGAATAATAGTTACTTATCTACTTAATCATATTAAATTTAACTATTCATTATGGTTTAGACTAATTTGCTATACAAAACATGTTATATATAAAATTGATATAAATTATATTTTTAAATAAACATCAAAATATTTTATTTATTATAATATTTATTTTAAATGTTAAAATTATTAGCTATATATTAAATAGAAAAATAATCATTGATTTTCATAATAGTGTAAAACACTTTTTCAAACTCATTAATACTAAAGTGCTTTATTAACAATTAATAGTGCATCCTTACCTAATTAACCACAATTAATGCATCCATATCTAATTAACAAGCAGGTCACCCTCTTAAATTAAAAGTTGTAAATGCTTCCTTTATAATATTTTAGATATACATCATTAACTTTGTATCGAATTATACTAATAGATAAAAATCAACAAGAGAGCATTGGTTTAATAAAATATTTTAACGTCATGATGTATTGTATGTATTCCAAACAATAACAATAAGTTATCTGAATATTTGTTTAATCTTTTTTTTAATTAATTTTTTAAATATAATTAAACATTTTTTTTGGTAGATAAAAGTTATATATATATATATATATATATATATATAATTGACATTCAAGAGAACGATAAGAAGTTAATAATTATTTATTTAATATTAAATGATCACAATTTTTTATATAATGATCGTCATCACAATATTCACATGTCATGTCATTAGAGTATAAATTAATATAATAAAAATTGTACAAATTATACATATATTATTTTTACATATATTTTTCACACAAATATTATATGCCTCACCACAAACCTGATGCTGAGAAGCCGAACCAATTTATAAAGGTTTCCGGACCAATTTATAGTCCAAGGCATGGCATCTTATAGTCCAAGGCATGGCATCAAATGTCTCTGGACCGCCCACATGGTGGACTGGCCGTCAACGTTTTTCTGGAAAATCATGGCATGATTGATTGTTTAAATAAATTGTGTTGCCGTAGAATCGGTGAAACATCAGCACAGGGCAGTTGGATGAGAGTGACGCTCATGGCCTTTTGCAGTACGCTAAGTTCAGTGATGTTGTGTGAGAAAATGAATTAGTGCAAATATTAAGCGTAAAATATTTCTTTTAAATCTAATCTCGTTGAAAGTTATCTTAGAATTTAGTTTTTTTTCCTTTAAATTTAACTTTAGAAATTCAAAAAGTTTAGTTATAATTTTAAATAGGCAATGTTACCGATTAATGGATAATTGTAATGCCACGGAGTATTAAATAATTTCTATTTAATTGATAATTCTAATGTTACGATAAATTTAATATTACCACCAAAATAATTATTTAGCAAGTAAATTTTTATTTTAAATAAATAAGAGAAATTTAACATAGTGGATAACTGTAATGTAACGGAGTATTATATAAATTCTATTTAATTGATAATTATAATGTTCTGAAGTATCATATAAATATATAAAATTTAATGTTAAATATCTACCACCAAAACAACTATTTACCAAGTAAATTTTTATTTTAAATAAGAGAAATTTAACTAAAACAAAAATAATTGTAAATTAATTAAGAATTTTTTTAACTAATTAAGTCACTCGAGAGTCCATACCTATACCAACTGAAACAACATTACGTTGAAGATCAACTGCTCCCTGAGGCGCAGGGCCGAGTCGCAATCTCCACGGATGCGACTTCGACGACAGAGAGATGGAGAGAGCATGCCCGTGAACAATTTTGTCTCACGGGTATCGTCGGCGATAAAGAGATCGACCCGTCAGCGGCAACAACCCAACAACTCTCAGGATCACCCAAAGAGGTTTTGCGGTGTTTTGTTCGTTTATATATATATATATACTATCACGCAATCTATGCTAAATATAAAAGTAATTATAAGTATCTTTTACTTTGAAAAAAACCCAAAATATATATATTATTATTATTCAATTTTAAAGTGCTGTGACTTTTTAAAAAAAACCATATTTCTTTTAAGCTCCACTTCAACTGTAGAACATGGAAAATATTTATATATAGTATTGATATTCAAATATATTAGATAGCATTTATATTTAAGTAATTTATTTAACATCTACATTGACATATTTTAAAAAATTAAAAATTACATATCTGATGATCTCTTTAATTATAAAATTGATATAAATTATGTGATCTAATATAGACATCAAATTTTTTTATTATGATTGAGAATGAAATATGTTTTTCTCATATTAACAATTTCTTTTAAATACCATATGTTAACTTTATATTAAATATGGAAGAGATTAAGCACATTCGTTTGATATTGAGTTGTAATATCAAGAACAAAGAAAGTATAATGTGAGTGGTGTTTTGTAATGCTTTTAATAAAAATAGTTATTTTATTTCTTCATTATAGTTGATATTGTTTTTATATTTTGGTGAATATTTTAATTTTTATTTAAAAAAAACACTCTTGTCATCCACTTGAACACGGAAAGAATTACACATCTATCTCAAATTGGATTATAAAATGAACTACTAAACACAATAATACCCCAATTTATTAAATCTCTCTCCATTCAATGCAACGCTCTCCCACTATTGCATTTGTGTTGAATAACTAGGAAAATTTAACAATTATAAATACACTTCTAGAGTTGAAATGTGTGAGTAGGATGAAACCTCTTTTTTTATATATTCTAATCATTCTAATGGAAGAAAGAAACTGTTTTTGAATAATGACATGAGAATGCCAAGAAACATATATAAAGAAGGGACTAGATTATTTATTTCATTCATTCCATATTAATCCTTTCCCTATTTAATATAATTTTATTCCTATTTCTTTTGTTTTCTTTCCTTCTAACTATCTCTATGTCTTTCCTTAAATATTCATTTTATTCCTATATCTCTCCATCCTTTAAGTTGGATTGTTTATTTCAAAAGCCCCATTTTTTCTAATTTGGTGATACTTTCCCCCCTCCATAAATCTTAACCCAAATCTTGAAAATCGAATGTATCTCTCTATCTTGAGTAGTGTAAACAAGAAAATAACAAACAGATTTTCATGAACATCATAATGAAATTGGGTATTGGCCACTTCCTAAAACCCTTTAGGATGAAAGAGTATACCACATTTGTAACACAAATGGAGTTGAAGGTGAAAATAACTTTCTCTTCCATAAAATACATAGATTTTTAAATTTCAAAATGTGTGTAACACTACCAACCTTCTTACCTTTTAACTTAGTAAAACTCCAGTGTTCTGAGAACACTTCTCTTAATTTTTTTTAGCATAGAAATAAACTTATAAATAATTCCATGTAATACCTTATGTTGTTGGATTCGACATTGGTCATAGAAATCATATGACAAGTAACAAAGCATTATTTTCTAGTATTGACAAATTTATTAAATATGAACTTACATTAAGAGACTATTATTAATTCAAGGCCTTACGTAAAGTTGTTATGGCTATATTAACCAAAGAAGATGAGGAAAAATATATTCTTGATGTATTCGATGTACCTATTGTTAGACATAATCTAATACGTATAAAACAGTTAAGTCAAAAAGATTATGGTGTTAGATTCAAGGACTCTACATGCCTAATCATAGATCAAACAACCAATAGAAAGCTAATCTCAAAATTTCAAATGACCAAGTATATATATTCCCATTGAACCTAAAACATGTAAATTTGTCGCAATCATATGCAGAAAATTTAGCAAGCATACATGATACTTGGTTGTAGGATCACAGGTATGGTCACCTACCTTTTAAGATCTCATACTCTTGAAAAATAGTTAATGGTTAAAGGATTTCCTATATTGAATGAACAAACCATCCCTTGTTAAAGATTGTTAAAATTGGCAACTAGGGCCAAATTACAACTTGGGACAACTCATATGATGGAGATGATTATTGCATTGGATTACTCTTTTCGATAGGTCCAAGTTTGATATAAAGATCATCTCATTCACACAAGCAAAAGTGGAATTTTGAATTTTCTCTCTCTCATGCACAAATTGTCAAGGTGAACCTCAATGAAATGTAGGCTGAAGATGCTGAATGGATGTCTCCTCACCCTCAACGAATTCTATAAATAGGAGTAACCTCTCTCCTCATTTGGACATTACTCACTCACACATCCTTCTCTCTCTCCACATCAGATTGGCTCATACAACTTGGGATTCTCTCTCTCTCTCACATGTGTGGTAAGGAGGATGAAAATTTTAGAGATAAAGAGCACGCATAAAATCCACATTGCAGACCAACGTTGACTAGCATTGACCAAGTATAACTTGACCTATTTTGACTACGTTTTCTTGGAAAAATTTTGATTTCTTGATGTTGTACTTGCTGGCATAGAAATTGAGGAATTTGGGGTAGTTTGACATGTGTTGACCACATGCCTATTTGATCGCGACATACACTAAATATTACCTAAGTTTGGCTCAGGCTGGGAGGATTGTTTTGGGTTTTCTTTGACCTTTCTTAGAGGCTGAGTTTACTACCTTTGACCGAGCTACAAAGCAGAAGTTTTGTTCCTGATTTGACCAATGTTGACTTTCTTGTTAGGGCTAAAGTTGACTGAGTTTGACTGATGATTTTGCGAGGGTTGTTTCGACTGTGTATTGGGAAAGTACATTTGATCTATGTACTCTCGCTCTCTCTCTCTCTCTACTAAACTATTGAATAATAGTAAGAAGATTTGATGAAAGGATTTTCCCCACATTAGGGATTTTCCCTGACATCCGCCAAATCTGGTGTCCTCTTATCTTGGCTTGTTTTCTACATATGTTTTATGTTCTATTTGAATTTACTTTTAATGTGATTAAGTTAATGCAATTACTACTAGAAATAATTGGAAATTGACATTGGGCTGCTAAAGGAACATTGAACTAAATTTTGTTATGCATAGATCTACCATTGTTTTATAAAACTAACATGGTACTAGAGCTTAGGTGAAGACAAAGCCCAAGAAAGAGTGAGGAAATGAAATCACTAAGGGAGGTTGTTGGACAAGGAATTGAAACTAGTCCCAATGACAACTACATCTTACTTCAAATTCGAGGACAAGCTTAGGGACAAATTTGACTATCAAGCTTGGAAGATGTCTCTAGATTTGACTTTGGAAGAAAATAATGCTATGGACTATGTCAAAGGGTGAGTAGTGGAGGCTCCTTGAAATGTATCTGCACCTGCACAAACCAAGTACAAGAAATTTGAGGTTGAAGATAAGAAAATTATTGTTGATTCTATTCACAAGCCTTTGATTGCCTAATATATTTCTAATTTGGAAACATCTAAGAAGATGTATGACAAGGTTGTTGGGATGCTGAAAGTAAATAATGAAAATGAAGTTCCCTTTGTCAAGAACAAGTTGAAAGACATCAAGATGGATAGAGGATGATCCATTCAATCATACTTCATGAGGATTACCAAAATCAAGAATGATCTCCTATCTATTGGAGAAGTTATTGGTAAGAGGGAGTGCACTCTTATTGCACTTAGAGGCCTTACAAGAGAATGGGATGTGTTTAACACTACTATCCTCAACAATTATAATATTCTGAGATTTGATGAATTATTGGCTAGATGCACTCAAGAAGAAATCACGATGATGGAAAGAGACAATCCCTTAAATGGAAACAATCATATCGCCTTCTCGACTTATGATAAAAGGAAGAACAATGTTGGTCCAAGAAGAGAAAGTCAAGGATTCAAGATGGGATTCAAAGAAGGAAGAAAAGGAAGATGCTTCAATTGCAATAGGTTTGGCCACTTATTATAGAGTGTCCTCATACGAAGGATACTCCAAGAGATGACAACAACAATAACAACATCTGTAGGGGCATTGGCAATCAAAGGAACAACAGGCTCAACAATCAAGGAAAGGGGAATGCTACCACTACTTGAAATGGAAATGTTCATCCTCCCAATAAGTCGAGAAAATCCAAGTTTGAAGAAGTTAATGCTATAGAAAAGAAAAAATAATTTTATCTTATTTTTTCCTCACCATTGCTTCTCCTCCAAACACATTGGATCATTAGTTGATTGATAGTAGTGCCTCAAGGCACTTCATTCGGTACAAGGAGGCCCTCTCAAACTTTATTGGAAAGAAGACTAATATGGATATTATACTTGGGGATAATTCCACCTATCCTATCAAAAGGGATTGGGACTGTTACTCTTCACTTAAATAAATTTCAAACCCTTCATTTATAAGAAGTATTGTATGTCCCTGATCTAAAAAAGGACCCAGTCTCTATTTCTATGATGGAAGATAAAGGTTTCAAGGTGACATTTGTTGATGGGAAGGTTTTCGTTTTGAAAAGAAACTCGAGACATGCATTCACTCTTGGATTCAGGGTTGAAGGTCATTATCAGGATGGAGGAAGTACGTTGGGAGCAATGACTTGTGATACTTTTCTTCAATCTGAATTATGGCACCGAGGAATTGCTCACTTTCATTACAAAGTGTTACTTGATGTAAGGAATATGGTCACAAGTATGCCTGAATTCAAGTTAGATCATGAAGGTGTTTGTCTAGGTTGCACAACTAGAAAACATACAAGGTAACCATTCCCCTCAAGTTAAACTCAAAATACTGATATTCTTTGATTGATCCATTATGATCTATCAGGTATGTTACCCGTAACATCTTTGGGAGGATATTTGTACTATGCAATTTTTGTGGATGAATACTCATGTAAAACATGGATATATTTCTTAAAGAAGAAGGATGGAGTGTTCAAATGGTTCCTCTCTTTCAAAGCCTTGGTCAAGAATCAAATAGGGAAGAAGATCAAAAAATTGAGGACTCATAATGGAACCGAATATGAGTCGAAATGAATTTAATCACTATTGTAGAGAAGTTGTCATTGAGACGGAGACCACTACGATATATACTCATGAACACAATGGAGTTTCCAAAAGGAAGAATCAAACTATCATAGAAGCCATTCGTGCCATGCTTTGTGATCAGGGCCTACCGAAATTGTTATGGGGAGAAGCTACAATACTGTTTTGTATGTTCAAACTAGATGCCAACATCAAGCATTAGACTGCAAGACACACGAAGAAGTTTTCACTGGTAAGAGACGTGATGTTTCTCATTTGAGAATTTTTGTTGTGTCATATATTTTCATGTTTGGAAAGAGAACATAAACAATCTAGATGCATCGAGGAAGAAAGTAACGGTTTTGGGCTACAATGAAACTTCAAATGCATATAGAATTTATGTGTCTTGTTAAAGAGAAATGGAAATAAGTCATGATGTCACTGTCGATGAATATTCTACCCTTGGGAAAGTCTGAGATCTTCCTATCCCTACAAAGGACAATGATGATGATACGCAAAATCAGGATGAACCTCCGGTTGATGACCCGTTGCTCGATGGATTCCATTGATCCACCTCCTAGTGAGCCCTCTACTTCAAGAAAAAGATACTCTTGCAGATGTTGAGAGACATATTGCACTGAGGGGGACATTTCATGAAAGTAAGAAGCCAAACAGGTACCAAGGGTACTTAGCTTCCATGAGTACCATTATACAATATGAGAAATGTACATTTGAGGAAGCCGTGAAACAACAGGTCTGGGAGGATGTGATGAACAAGGAATATGAATCAATCATGAAGAATGATGTCGCAAATGGTTTTCTGATATGTAAGGATAAGTCTATGGTCACTTCAAAATGTATTTACAAAATAAAACATGGAGCTGATGGGAGTGATGAAAAGTTCAAGGCCAGGTTTGTTGCTCGAGGCCCCTTTCAAAAGGAAGGAGTAGACTATGATGAGATATTTGCACCGGTTTCCCAATATACCAACATCCGTTGGAGCCTACACTAGATGGATGTCAAAAATTCTTTCTTTCATGACTCGTTTAAAGAGGAAGTCTATGTAGAAGAACCCAAGGGATTCAAAGTTCAATATTATAAGGCACATGTATGTAGGTTGAAGAAATCCCTCTATGGGTTAAAGCAAGCCACTACGGCTTGGTATGAGAGGATTGATAACTATCTTATGAAGCTTGGATTTATAAGGAGTGATGCTGACCCAAACCTATCCTTCAAGGTTGGAAAGGACATGCTTCTCATTCTAGTTTGTTATGTGGATGATCTCTTTCTGACAGGTGATAACTGTCTCATTCATCAATTCGATAGGGAGTTAACTTCTCAGTTTGAGATGAAGGACCTAGGACGGATGCACTACTTCCTAGGACTAGAGGTCCGGAAAAAAACAAGGTGAGATTTTCCTTTCTTAAGGAAAATACGTTGTGAATCTGCTTGATAGATGTAGGATGGTGCATTGCAAATCTGTTTTCGCTCCGATGGATCTCAACTTCAAGAATCTATGTGGAAGTGCTCTTGGGCCCAAAGTAGCAAACCCTTTCAAGTATCATCAACTTGTCGGGGCCCTAATGTTATTCGTAAACTCTTGTCCTGAACTATACTTTTTTGTGAACAAGTTAAGTCAATTTATGGTCAAGCCTCATTAAATTCATTGGATTGCTACTAATAATATCTTGAGATATCTATAGGTTATAATCCACTATGGTCTAAGATACATTGCTAGGAATTTCAGGCTACATGGATATATAGATATTGATTAGGCTAGCAGTCTTAGTGTTGCTTCTCAATTGCACTTGATTCAATATGCTGGACGAGTAGGAAGAAAATATTGGTTTCTTTAAGCACCACTGAGGAAGAATACATTGCTGTGACTATGACCTATTGTGAAGCTATTTGGTTGGTGAAGCTCTTTAGTGACCTATTTGAGCACATGCTATGTACCATCATGATCTTTTGCGACAATGAGAGTGGGACTCTCCTTTTAGAGAAGCTTGTGTTCCATGATCGCTCCAAGCACATTGATATCGATACCACTTTATTCGTGATATGGTACAATGGGGTGAAATGAGGGTCCAACACATCATCACATAAGAGTATGTCGTAGACATTCTCATGAAGCCCTTGGGGAAGGTCAAATTATTAGCCTTTTGAGAGAGACATGGATTCATGGAAGGAACCTCCTCTGAGGGTCTTGTATGACTTGGACACTGAGCTCTGGGAGCTTCTGGGGGCTTGGGGTACTTCTTGGAGCTATGAAAGACCATAGGGTGAGTGATTCACCTTCCCTTACTGGTGTTCTATGTATAGGGTTAGTGGTTCGCCTTCCCCTATGATTGCAGACACATGTATGTAGGCTCAGTTGTTCACCTTCCCCTACGATTGACATATGCATAGGATGAGTGGTTGAACTTCTCCTGTGGCATATGAGCGGGATTTGTGGTTCACCTTCTCATGTTAGTGCCCTAGCACACATCCTACCCATAGAGTATGTGACTCGTGGGAAGTACCTATGATCTGGCCAAAGAGTTGGTAAAAGTGGTTAGGGACCATAGCACTACTTATGGACACATTGTGTATTGTCGTAATCCCTATGACTAGGATGCCCTGTGTTCAACAACTTGATCTGGGATCAAGGACTCACTTTTGTCAATGGAGAGTGGTCAGGTCTTATGACTCACTCTCGATCACTTATTCTTCATTATTAATTCATGGTTCAACAGAGCAGAGAAGAGTAGAAAAATGATGACAATGATGGTACATGATGACAGGATGGCATGATGATGACAGATGGATTAGCCGGTGGAATTCTCCCTAGTTGAGAGGGTGTGTTAAAATTGGAAGCTATGACGAAATTCCACCTTGGGACAAATCATATGATGGAGATGATTATTGCACTGGATTCCCCTTTTTGAGAGGTCCATGTTTGATAATAAGGATCATCTTATTCAGACAAGCAGAAGTGGAATTTTGAATTTATTCTCTCTCATGCACAAATTTTCAAGATTGGCCTCAATCAAATGTAGGCTGAAGAAGCAGAAGGGATGTGTCTCCTCACCCTTAACGAATTGTATAAATAGGAGTGACCTCTCTCCTAATTTGGACATCACTCACTGACACATCCTTCCCTCTCTCCACATCAAATTGGTTCATACAACTTGGGATCTTCTCTCTCTCACATGTGTGGCAAGGAGGTTGAAAATTTCAGAGATAAAGAGCATGCAAAAATTCCATATTGCAAACAAGTGTTGACGAAGGATAGTTTGACCTATTTTGACTACATTTTCTTGGGTTGAATTATGATTTTGTGAGGCCGTACTTGTTGGCATATAAATTGAGGCATTTGGGGTAGCTTGACCTATGTTAACTGCAGGCCTGTTTAACGTAGCATTGACTAAAGTTCGACTGCATTTGACTGAGGCTGTGTGGAATTTTTGGGGTGGTATTTTACCCTTCTTAGAGGCTGAGTTGACTACCTTTGACTGAGCTACAAAGGAGAATGTTTGTTCCTGATTTGACCAACATTGACTTTTTGGTTAGGGTACAAGTTGACTTCTTTTAACTACTGATTTTGTCAGGGTTATTTTGATTGTATATTGGGCAAGGAAATTTTATCTATGTACTCTCTCTCTCTGTTGAACTATTGAATAATAGTAAGAAGATTTGATTAAAGGGTTATCCCCACATTGGGGTTTTTCCCTTGCATCCACTAAATCTATTGTCCTCTTGTCTTGGCTTGTTTTCAACATATGTTTTATGTTCTATCTACATTTAATATCAATGTGATTAAGTTAATGTGATTGCTACTTGAAATAATTGGAAAATGTCAATCGGTTGCTAAAGGAACAATGAAGTAAATTACGCTAAGCATAGATCTTACCATTATTATCTAAAATTAACAAACATGCATCCATGGAAAGCATCAAACAGACAACTTTCTAGTAGCCTCATACAAAGACAAAGAGCATGTGGAGATTTTTTACATAAATCTATGTGGGCCCATTCAAACTCAATCCATTGGTGGATGTTTTTTATTTTAAATTTATTGATGATTTTAGTAATAAATTTCAAGTATACTTCCTCAAAATCAAACCTAAAACATTCACAAAATTCAAAGAATTTAAGGTTGTAGTAGAAAATCAAAGTCAAAAATATATCAAAATGCTTAGATTAGATAGAGGAGGAGAATATCACTCAAAGGAATTTGAAATTAATTTTTATACATAGAAATGAATTAGAAGGTAGTTCACCACCAAATGTACTCCACAATCGAATTGAGTGGCTAAAAGAAGCAACCTAACCATCAAAGACATGGGAAGGAGCATGATCAAAGCTAAAGAGCTATCCAATGATTTTTGGGTTAAATTTGTTGCTTGATCAATCTACACAGTGAACAAATATCCAATAAAAATTGTGAAAGGTAAAGTTCCTTAGGAAGCATGGGGTGGAACAAAGTCAAGTGTTTCTCACTGTAAAAAAATTTAGTGTAATTTCTATGCACATGAACCAAACCATGGTAAACCAAGCATCTTCTTCAACTCTCGCACCTAGGAGGATCAAATATGTTGATGATGAGATTCGTATTTCAAAATCCATGGGGAAGTTTAAGAACAAAATCTATAAATGTGAAAAATACTCACACAGGTGTAAGTGGAAAGATTTTGACATTAAGTATTCTAGCGAGGTATTCCAACCAAACATAATCTTATTTGTGCTATACTTACTGAGAATTACACATTTTCTCCTTAGAGAGAGAAACATAGTGAGTACTATCACTCGAACCCAGTCTCATTCACACATGTTCTATACAGACATGCACAATCAAATGTTGATGTTCGATATACCGCTAACGAGTAATGTGATGTGATTAAGAAGTATCACATCTACATCAGTGATGATTGTGAGCATGACACAATGTTTGTACAACATTTATTTTTCTTGATTCATGAATCATTCAAAAAGAGTGACATATCATTTAGAAGGCATTAGATTTGGTTAGATGGTTGTGCAGGGAAATTCAAGTTAGAACATAGTTTTTACTAGTTGAGTCCACAGAGGGTCCACTGAATGAACCTCCAACATATCATGCGTATTAGTGGCATACTAAAACATAGCCTTAATTTGACTACATATTGTAAAATATATCTAAAAATCACATTTCTATCCCTATACCAATACAAACCCAATACACCTTCTCAATTTAAAAGATTCCTAGTTTCACTAGATATTGTAGGTATCCATTTTTTCATTAACATTTCTTATACCCTTTTATATTTTTTCATAAAATTAAAGCTCCATTTTTTATACATGCCAATATAAAAATACTTTACCCCCTATTATATGTAGGTGAAAGAATGAATATGGTTTACACTTTTGGGTCAAATGTGGCAATGAAATTTCAAGTTTTTTTTCTTTTATCAAATTGCACCTATCAAAATTCATATAAGGATTATTAATTTTGATACAGAGTAAAAATAAAATATGTGGATAGCTATGTTATTGTCATAATGGTATTTTTTACGAAAAAAATAATGATGTATAATCTCTCAATTTCTATTAAATGCAATATATGTCCTTGCAAATTTTTGAAAAACCGAAGAGGTATGTGTGTGAATGATTAGTCTAAAATGTGTGTATTATAATATATATATATATATATATATATATATATATATATATATATATATATATATATATATATATATATATATATATATATATATATATATATATATATATATATATATATATATATATATATATATATATATATATATATAAGCATGATCTATAGGGAGAGAAATAATTTTTTCATATTAAAACATCATTTTTAATGCAAAATCATAATTTTCATTATTTTTCGAAGTTGACGAAGTAATATTTCAATTGCATTTTGGAAACACGTGTGTTCACGTAATATTTTTTCAACACTTTAAACAAATTGAAAAACCAAGAATACCCTTTTGAAGAGGAATCATAAAATAAGGTAGTGGTATTTCTTGAATTTTTTTCATTGTTTATACTTTGTTTTATTGATTTTTCATTCAACCCCTTTTAAAATATCCAAAAATATTTAATATGTTATGTTTAAAGAAACTAGATGAAAAATATCATATGAATTCGAAACTGTCAAATTCATATGCCATTGGATAGAGGATTCTTTTATGAATCCAAAGTGATCAACTCTGCCACCTAACAATAGTACAAAATGGCTAATTAGTTACTAAAAAAAAGACTAAAATTTGCATATAAACAACCATTTTTCGGTTGGTGACCAATAGTAGCTAATTTACAGTATCCTATAATGCAACCAATGTTTAGTCATTTTTTACTTAGTCAATAATTGGTTGTATCAATTTTATTATCGAGTAGTATAGTTAGTCATTAATTTGGTCATTAATGTAGTCATTGATTTAGTGATTAATTGCCATGATTAATGACCAAATATACAAAATAATATATTACTAAATGATCACCCGAGAAAAACAATTAATGAGCAAAGAAATATGACTAAATTTTGGTCATGTTATAAGATACTGTAAATTAACTACTAATAGTTGTATATATGAAAAATTTAGTCACCATTTGTAATCACAAATTTAACATTTGCAGTAGTCATTTATTGTTTTTTGGTAGTTTCATATTTATTATATAAATTACTACTTTATTAGTTTATAGTCATTTCGTTTACTTTCATTAACAACCATTAAGATCAACTAATTTAATGGTATATTCATCTTCTTTGTGTTCATCATTAGTCAACATAAACTACTAATTTAGTAGTTTTAGATTTATTTTATGCATTCATTATTAATCAACATAAACTAAGTAGTATGATTAGTATGATTTTGCAAATAAATTAAAAAAAAATGTCATACAATGTACATGTTCATCTACTATGAAAATGCAAAGTTACAAATGTTTTTTTTTTTCCGAAGAAAGAGAGCGCGTAATTTCCATTAATTTTAGAAAATTACATGTTGTAGATGCTGTACGCATATGCTATAGTGTGGGTATACCACTTACAATAACCAATACTTCTGGGAAGTATGCAGATAAAGCCCTCAAACAGGGCATCCAGAAAGAGGGTATGTAAACCCCAACAGGAGTGTAACCCTACCCTTACAAGCTAATAAAAGCAGAAAATAAAAACAGTAAATATACGATAGCTTCTATGGAATGAGCAGTAATAGTTCTAAATGGCAGCCAAAAACAGAGGGGAGAGGCACGAAATGGTAGAGAGCAGCTGAGGTAGCCACACCTCTCCCATCCCCTCAACTCTCCACCAAAATCCTCAAAACCCAGTGGAAGAAGACCACCCAAAATTCCAGAGAAGCCAGAAAAGAAGCTAACCAGTAGCAGCCATAGAAAAGCGACACGAATCGATGCAGAGACAGACTCCACACCTCAGATCCCTCAACACTCTCCATAGCTACTTTGGTAGCGAGCAAAAAACCAAAAAAATAACCATTGCATCAGCAAGGGAGTCCAACAGGTCCCGAACAGAGCTAAGGCGGGCCGGTTCCAGGGGCAGAGGCGGCTAGGGCAGCCACCTCGCCCCCACGAAAAAAGGTAGGAGGTTCGAAACCCCTGTCTCCGTTCTGCGGCATAGCACAGTTAATCAAAGGCCAAACCCCTTGTTGAAGCCGCCAAGTCAGAGGGTCGGGAGGAGCGCAGATAGCCGCCGAGGAACCAGAGGAATAAAAAACGCCGCCGTCGCGCTGCTCAAAGCACTAAGAAATACTCCGGACCACAGCCGATGATGAGCAGAGGATGCAGTGCAGACTGCCTCCCCGGGAACACCAGACGAGGCCGATAATGGGTCGAGTCCCGCTGTGGAAGATGAAGAAAGACCCAGCGCAAGGGAATAGGGGAGCCGAGGCCGAAACTACCGGATCCGCCCACCCGAAGCAGCGAGACCCTGCACCGAAATCAATGTAGATGCTGGCCGCCCGACGAAGAAGCAATGCACCCGATGGCAGCCAGAAGGCCACCAGGACCCCCACCAGCGGAAGCCCCGCCGCCGCAGGCTCAGGCAATAACCAGAGCCGAGTAAACCCTTTATTTGATCGCAAAGTTACAAATGTTAATTATAATACTAAATAATATCAAGTGCAACTATAAATAATTTCAACCACAAAAATTATATTATATAAAATATCAAGTATTACAATATGAATTTTCAACTTAATATTGGCTGGAGTAAAATTTACGCATGAAATATTGGTTCATCACTTTAAAACATTATCATTTTGTTGCCAAGGCATTGCAGGTGAATTCACCAATTCTGAGGACTTGACCATCAGAGTTTGTGTGTGTCTTATATGGGATATTGGTTGTACAAGTACCACTAGACTAGTTCTCTTCTCTCTCCCTTCAATTTGCATTTTGTCACTCTAGTGTTGTTGTTCTCCTCTTTCTTCAATTCCTGCTTCTTACCATCAATATTGATTTCCTTTTCTCAAAAAGAAAGACGATACAATGCAAAGTATAAGACATGAAAGATGATGAACATTCAAATATAAAATAAAGTAGATTATAAAGGATTTATATGACATATACCTTAACATCAACAATATTGTCAATGCCAGTTTTCCCCATAAAAGCAATAAAATCGAAGAAGTTTTCTTTAGTTGGGCAATAGTGGCCATTGTGTGCCTGGATGACCTATATAAACAAATCATATAAAAGATCACAATAGAAAATAACACCTTAGTAAACTTAGTATTCAACCTTCAAGGAATGCTCGGCATAATCATGCTAACTAAGTTACATGCTAAAAAACTCAACATGGTTATTTATATAGTGAGGGAGTGCAATCAAAACTCCTAGGAAAAACCAAAGCTAAGTCTAGAATAAAATGAAATGAAGTAAAAGGGATACAATAATAGGATAGCCTTGTATACATGTATATACCTAGATAATGTAGAAGGCTAAGTGAATAAATCCAAGGCTGGAGGTCGACTATGTCAAGAATGCCCAAGTCTGATGAGCATTTCTTCAAATAAGAACTACTATTTGGCTCCATTATCACATAGGAATAAGCCAACTAGTCAATATCAAATTATTAATGTTTTTATTATATTTATGGATCACTACAATATAAGTGGATATATTGCAAACACAATTCCCTTCCCATTGTGATCATGACTTGTGGTACAATATATTAGATGTGATTTGGAGAAAATATCTAACATCAAAAATATGTAGCAGCCGCTACTAATAATCCGCCAAATAGGATTATTTTTAGAATGTAACTTTCATATTCCAGTTGCTATATGATTCCTGAATGGAAAATCCATACTAAATTCCAACAACGAACTTCCAATTTGAGGGAACACCTATGGTCATCCTCAATCACTCAAACTCAAAACATCAGTGAACATTATAATGGAGTGATCATTATAATGGAAAGATAAAAGAATAGTTTTGATGTGTTTTACAGATTTACATGCAAAGCACCAATATTTTTCCCACATTTACCATACTTGTAATTTCCAAGATATAAAACATCGATTGATCTTTTCTAGAAAATAATTGATTCAATACAAACGAAAATTGAACATATTACCACAATACTATCAATGTTTGATCCTCAATTAGCTCAAACTAGTTAGTACAAAAACTTTAAGAAAGAGAAACAAGTAGAAATAACAAGTCCATCAATTAATAATCAATAGAAAAAGGATAAGATTTTTGTTGAAGCCTCATAAACAACTATAAATTATATTGATAATCCACTGCAACTAGTGGTCTTATTCAAAGAGGAATACTAAGTGGAGAACTCATCTTCCAAATTATTTCCTTTATCCATGAAGCTTTCTGTTATCCTTAAAACATAAGTTGCATTCAATATTTTAGGTTTCTAGAGCGTCCCAAAGGCCTTGCTAAATGAAGATGTGAATTTCATTCATTTTCATAAAATGCTTCTCATACTAAAAAAATATAGTTTGACCATGTGATAGATAATTCAAGAAAGTAAAAAAATTTGTACAATATTTCTTAGAAGTATTCATGTTAAAAGGGAAACTTGCATATTTCGGATAGAAAAAGAAACTTAATAGAGATGGTCAATATTACAAAACAATAGAGTGGATATAAAACTGCGGGTAGAACTAACAAAATCCTAATTGTAATACAATTGATTGATTACTCTAAGTGAAGCCAACTAGATACATACAAGTTTTCATTTTCATATTTCTTTCCCATATCTTTATTGGACATGGAATCTAACTTGCATGCATCTCACAAGGTTGTTGATGAGCCTTAGTATTGCAACAATAATTTTGCAACTCCCAAGGCTACCAACTTTAATTATCAACCCAGGGTTCGTAAAATCTTAAGAGGTATCAACACTATATGTGCAACATACAATGTGTCCTTCATTTTCTTTCATGATGTAATGGAATGAATATAATCAAATCCTAAACTAATTGTAGAAATGTAAATGTTCGAAATAGAAACCTTAACTTATTGCAAGAAATAAAATACTAGGAAAGAAAACATATTCTAATTGCATAAATTAAATATCATGAAATAAATAAAAATTATTACATTTAAAATAGTTTATATCCATTAACATAGTTCATTGGATGTGGCAATCAAAAAATCATTATTGTATTATCCAATTCATAAATTTGTCCATTAATCCAAATTATTGAGACGTTTTGCAGGAGTAGAAAGACAAGTCCTAAATGGTGTTTATTCCTCATCATCCATTGATTTATATCCTATGGGTTATGATTCAACCATAAGAGACACAAACAAATCTTTTTAAGCAAATATGGGTAAGTATACACATGTTGGAAGAGTGCTATAGGAAGTTACAGATTTGCTACAAGAAGATATAGTTCACCAAATGACTAAGCAAATCAAATCCAAATTGCATGGGAATTATTTTTTTTACTGAAAAATATATCTTAGCACTCCATTCCAAGTGGAATCACTCAAAATAACCTCTGTTAAAACATGCTAAAAAATAGCAAAAAATTACTATTATAAAATCTAGAAATTCGAGAACTAGTTAGCTAGTTAGTCTATCAAATTCCTAACCTAATCAAGCGAAAATGAAATGGGGTAAATTTTGTTATTAACTTCATGTTTTTATGATATAATTCAAGTGGAATCAAATCAATTGAAGCTCATTATAATGTTCTAAAAAATAACAAAACTATTTGCCATAAGGGACTTCCAGAAATTTAGATTTGGGAATAAGCAAACTAATCCAATTATCCAAATTATTATTGTGACCTTAAAAAGATGTTCCAAGGATGATATCATGCTTGTGATCCTACAAAATAACTTAATTCAACCATTTAACCCAATCTTACAACAAGAAATCATCAATACTAAATGCAGAAATAGAAAAACAACAAGAAAAAGAGATGCATGTGAATAAGACGTGAAAAGAAGAAAAGTAAATTATAAAAAATTGCTCCGAGGCTCCTGGTATGGCCAAGCCCAAGGAAAGTCAAAGTATTATGAAGAAGACCAAGATTTAGAAGTTGAAAATGGTACCAAACTTCATTATTTCCATCTATGCAATTACATCCCTGCAAGAAATGGATGTGGAGTTGCAAAAATACAAGTTTTCTCCACAAGAAGACTAAGAAAAACCCACCCCTAGAGGAAAATTCGAATTGTTTCTTATACAAGATGATGAGGAAAAATTCTCCTTGAAAGGAGTAATCTTTCCCCTCCAAAATTCCGCAAATAGTGTATCTGGTTCCCAACATTAGGAATCTACATTAAATGATAGGGAACATATTCCTAGATTTTCTCAATCATTGGAGCTCCAGAATTTATTCAATAATTTTAGAATATCTTGTTGATTTATTATCCAGTATTGGTTCTCCTGTAGTAGGGAGAAAGTCCCTAAATTATCTCTTCCTCCAAACCTTCATAATCTACCCAATATTTTCACAATATTCCACAAAAATAAATAATATTAGGCACGAATATGCAAATATCGATAAACCTTCATAATGAATATATTGAAGTTAAAAATACATTATCTAATGCAAAAATAAACATTTAATGTGCTAGAGGATGGTTATATGGGCCTTAATTTATGTCTAATTTAAAGGCCCATAATACCCCCTATTAAAGGTGTTTCTCATCCTCTAAGAAACTTAGTGACCTCATTATGACTCATTCATGGCCCTAATGACCTCTCTCTTGTACATTCCTCGACCCTTTATTCTAAGAAGCTTGGTTGTAGATTCTGCAAGGACAAGCACAAAATCTGTTTTTTCTTTTCATGATTGTTTAACAGTCCTTCAAGTACAAAAACATAACTTTCCTCTTTGCAAGTGAACTTTGTTGGTTTGTAGATCCATGTCATTCACATCCTCTCCTTGGAAACTTTCATTCCAATTTTGAAATATAAATATAATAGGGTTTCTAGAGACCATTAGCTTGCCTTTTCCCCTTGAAGATTTTTCGGTTTGGAAAGGTCTTCCACATCCTTTTCCAATATCCTACTTCCTTTTTCCACCATTTGGACACCTTTGAAACCCTCAAAACGCCATCAGATGTGATCTTGGAGCAACAAAGAGCATCCTGTAGCAAACCTATAACAGACCACAAACTCTATCAAATGTTGACAAAAATTGTACCTCATGCTTAACTTTTGCCTCTTACCTTTCTATAACATCTTTTAGGCCTTGGAAAAGAAAATAGAAAAAGATTAAAGACCTCTTGAAAATCCTCTTTTCATCGCTGTGGTTTGAATTCTATTTTGATGTTGAATACCTTGCTACCTTTTGTTGCCTTCTTCTTCTAATTTTTGGCCTAGATGATTTCCTAATGGGATTTCGATTTCTCTATTTTGATTAGGTCTCTCTTAGGGACTGTTATTTTGGTTTGTATCATAGTTTGTTCTTTTCTTCCTTCTTCCTCGAGTTTTTATTTTTGCTAATTTCCATCTTATCCATATTCTTTTGGTTCTTCATTACCTTCTTCTTCTCCTTCTTCTTGGTTTTGGGCTTTCTATGGTTAGATCCACCCCCCATAGCCTTCAATATAGCTTTTCAAAGCTGGCAAGGAAATTTTCTATTTCTGCTAAAAGCTTTAGATATTCCTATGTAATGAGGGTTTTATGACAAAGGAAAAAAGAAAAACTTTCTCATATTTCCTGGAGGAAGGCTAATTTCATGCTCACTAAAAATTCATTGTAATTCCCCTTCTTATCATGCTTAATTCAAAGGAAACATCCATATTTCTTTTTTTTATTTTGCAAACATTTATCAAAAGTTTCCCATAGGTTGTACTACTAAAAAAATGAAACTTTTTGTAGGTTTCTTGTTCACATATGGCAAGGATAAATATGTATTTACCCTTGCTTTGGGTATTGTCCTCTGAATCCTGGGGTTGGGGAGTGAAATTCCTCAAAATCAGGGTCTTTTGTGACAACTTTTTCCTTCTTGTAACATCTCTATCTTTCTTATAGCACACAGTTTGTCTTTCCTGTATCAACCATGTTTCTCCTGTAGTAGTTCTGCTTTCTCCTGTAGTAGTGGAGAATCCTCTTGTAGCTTGTCAATCTTGGCTTCCCAGGTGTTTTGATTTCTCTATGAGGCTTGGGCTACTTCCCCTTAGCTTGGAGGGAGGTTATTCCTTCAATCTGCTCCTTATTTCCCTCTAATTCTTCCTTTTGTTGACAGGTCGATTGCTTAATTGTGATTAGGGTTGTTGAGGGAGGTTGAGGCTTCTAACCCATTCTTAGCTTATAAAACCTCATCTCTTGTGCATAGACAACAAATTTCTAACCATAACACGCTCAAGAGAAGAGATCAATAATATTTCATACATGTACCTACATGTGGATGAGATTGTTGGAGGTTATTGCATGTTGCTGATGGGCCATATACATCATGATATGTTGGTGCATGTCTTTAGAACTTGATTATACCTTGAATGATAGCTTTACTTGTGTGTGTAGGTTCCTCTCCAATGTCTAGGTAACTTCTACTGGTGGAATGTTTTCCCAATTGCACACATGGTTTCATCATGCTTCCGTTGGTGGGAAGAAAAGAACCCAGAGATTTCTATTGTGACTGCACAGGTTGCTATAAGAGGAGTTTTTCCTATAGAAACTTTTTTTTTCTTTCTTCTACTCTTCATCTGGCATGGTGTTGTTTAGGGGAGTGATGAAAATCCATGTAAATAAGGTTGGAGTCATGAGGAGGTAATGTGAATAATGGAGAATAATGCTCTATGTGTGTTTCTTAGGTAGGTCAGAGTGAACATTTTGAGCAAGGTTTGGTGAAATTTAGTGGATGAGTGATCGAAGTGGTGTTGGGGGACCTCTCGCAACCTTCCCTAAAAAGAACATGAACTTTTGACCCATTTTCCAATCGAATTTTCTCTTGTAGCTTCTTCTTGGCTATCTTGTAGTGTTACAGGATCTTCGAGTAGCAATTCAGGATAACCTCTTGTAGTAGACTTGTTTTGTCCATATCTCCTAAATTGTAGACTAGATTGACCTGACATTTTCTAAGCATGTTTCCACCATCCTTCTGTACCTCCTCATAAAACATCTTGGCTAATGGATGTACGAATCACAAGAAAAATAAAAAATAGATGTAGGTGATGGAGGATGATTTCTCGAAAAGTGTGCACTAGAATTTGCTAAAATTTCTTTAGCATGTTCCCATCATCCATATCCATCTCCCCTTGAAAAACTCAGTAAATAGATGCACAGTTTTCATGATATGACAAAAATAATTTTATTCTCTTTGTATTTGGACTTCCTATAGCAAAACAGAGCCTTCATGTAGCATTTTAGGATGGCAAGGAAAATGAATGGGAAAAGCTTGGGAATGATGGGTGGATGGTGGAAATAGATTAGGGTGATGGATTAGCATGGCCTTGGTCCCTCTGGAGCATCTGCGAAAAGGAGGAGAAAGTCCAATTTTGACTTCCTTTGACTAGAATTTCGACCAACTTTTTTTCTTTTGGTGCCAACTTGTTTTTGTTGCTTGCAGAGGTTAGAGAGCACCCACATTCATGAGAGAGAGATACATGGAGAAATGATTTTTTATTTTTTATTTTTTATTTTTTTATTCTTATAGTCCTACAAACTGCCTCAGTGAGGTTTTCAACCAGTAGTTTCCTAGGCGCCTCGAAGGAGGTTTTCACTTATGATCTTTTATTTTTTCCTTTTTTTTCAACCCATTGACTGCCTCATGGAGGTTTTCAATCAATGAGCCAATCTAAAGATCCTCAAATGAGGTTTTCACCAGAGATTTTAATTTTTTTCTATTATTTTTTTATTTCTTTTTATTTATTTTTCTATCCTACTCTACTTGAAAAAAAAAATCATTTTCAAGTGTATGAATACTTATAATGGAGCCACTTTCATAATAGGATGATGGATAAAATCATGTGTAGGTTGAAAACATATTCTTTGACATGTTCCTGAATGTGAGATACTGATTGCCTTGATTGAGATAATATTAAGAATTGTTGAAGAAGAGTGTGTTGCTACAACCTAATGATTGTCTGGAACCATATTTCAATATAGGTGTGATTCGCTTGGTCCACATGATGATTTGAATCATTATTCATGTCTTCTTCTACCATGACATTCAAATCTTCCTCTTTTTGAAGATTATTCTCTTGAACACATGGAGGATCTTATGGTAAACATGAGGACACTTTCCTAATCTCTGATTCTGATGTCTGCTACTCGTCAAGTGAAACCCATGATTCTTTGGTCTTATCATTCAAATATTCCTTTTCTGCATGTTGTCCTTCAATGAAATCAAGAGAATCACTTTTTTGCAATAGTCTTCCCGGGCTAAGATGAATACCATTTAGATCAAGGGGATATGTTTGGAAATTTTGTGCCTCAACATTATAAGTGGTCTAAGCTACTTCCTTGTGTGGGTTTGGAAATGGTGGTACATGTAGTTGAGTGGCAGTGGATATTTGAGATAGATGTGGTTGGGGTTGTGGTTGTGGTGGAGGTGGATAGTAGGGATAGCATGGAGTTGGGTATGGAGGATATTGAGAAAAATATTGAGGATATTGTGGATGGCTCCCATAAGTTCCTTGCCAACCTTGTTTCCCACATTGGAATTGGGGTTGAGATGGCCAAATTTTCCAAGGAAAAGGTGCTTTCCAATTACTTTGAGATGGATGCGCATAGGATTGAAATTTTGAATTAAGATCTTCCATCACATAAGGTTGAATAGGATTCCATAGTCCTTTTGAAGCTACATAACATAGTTGCGTTGACAATTACTTGCTCCATTATCCTCTTGGTAAAATTCCTTCAACCTTGGTAATAAGGGGAAATATTTAGCATCATATGATTCTACATTGATAACACAAATATCAACATATTTTGTTTTCTCATTTTGTATTCTTAAAATTTCTACCTGTTCAATTAGCTTGCTATGAAATTATGTTTTAAAGTTATCAAGCAAATTTCTGAGTTTAGCTTGACTTAGCGATCTTGATCCTGATTGACTTACTCTTGCCCTTCCTCTTGATATGTATTTGCATTGAGGCTTCTGTGATCCATATCAAATTTATGAGAGATTTTTCGGCATAAATCACATGATATTTCATTTGTCGACGCGTTTCGAACTAACCAGTGTGGTTCATCATCAGGACAAGTTGAAGAATCAGATCAAGCATTGCATGTTAAATAGTCCCATCAGAACCTGCAACGACTATAATTATTGACCAGGCAATGGCTATATTGATTAACGGCTACATATGATTGGGGGACAGCTAGACGGACCAGGGTCATAAAAATAAGTTAATTTCATAGCTAGTTAGTTATATTATTATTAAATTAAAAGTCAAAGGGACATATGAATTTTCTAAGGGGTTTAATATATATATATATATATATATATATATATATATATATAATAAATTAATTTTAAATGATTATTAAGTTGATAGTTAGTTATAAAAGGGATTAACCATTTAATAGAAATATATAATATAGATATTAGAATAAGTCAAGCGTTAGAAAAAATAAGATTTTAAATATTCAGATTTAATTAATTGTTTCTCTAATTGTCAATTAATTAAATCTAAATATTTAAAATCTTATTTTTTCTAACGCTTGACTTATTCTAATATTTATATTATATATTTTTATTAAATGGTTAATACCTTTTATAACTAACTATCAACTTAATAATCAGTTAAAATTAATTTATTATTTATATATATATATATATATATATATATATATATATATATATATATATATATATATATATATATATATATATATATATATTTAAACCCCTTAGAAAATTCATATGTCCCTTTGACTTTTAATTTAATAATAATATAACTAACTAGCTATGAAATTAACTTATTTTTATTACCGTGGTCCATCTAGCTATTCCCCAATCATATTTAGCCGTTAGTAAATATATTCATTCCCTGGTCAAGAATTATAGTCGTTGGAGGTTCTGCTAGGACTATTTAACATGCAATGCTTGATCTGATTCTTCAACTCGTCCTGACGATGAACCACACTGGTTGGTTCGAAACATGTCAACAAATGAAATATCATGTGATTTACACCGAAAAATCTCTCATAAATGTGTTTGCATGTTTCTTTTGGCTTTTGATAATCAAGTTCCTCCTTTGGTTATATTGGCATACAAGTTAGAAACCATGATAATTAGCAACATAATAAAAATATATATAAACTAGTTTATCATTACTTATCATATCAACATGTAAAGAAAAACCTAATAGTTGTTTAGTTTTGTGAAATTTACCTTTACCATTACCTAAAATAATAATACCTACTTTAGTTGTAAGCTTTTTGACACCAATCCCGCCAAATTTATTTCCAACAACTCTCTTTGCTATGTCCAATGATTTTTTACCTATACTTGCAATAGCTGGAGGTGGAAGGCCTACTTGAGCTTGAAAAGAAACTTGTTGAGTGCGTCAGGTTCATTGTTGAAGAAAAAATCAGTTACTAAATTTAAATTATTTTCATTAGAGTCTCCATTAGTCACATGGTTTGCTTGTGAAGCATGAAACAATGAGAATGTTGTATAAATTGTTCCATTTGTCAAGCTTCTACCAACTTCCTTTGCAAGAAGTTGTCTATATAGCTTAATTTCTCTTCATGTTTATTTAAATTCTATTTTACCTCCATCATCCCAACCATGTTGCTAAAATAATGTATGTCCTCCACCATTTCCACCAAATCTCATGACCCTGAACTATTTAGGAGTTCATGAGTTAAGGTTTATAGATCTCTCTAGCAAAAAATGAAAATTTGGAACGTCAAATGAAGGATCTACCCATTTAAAGGAAAAAATTTAGATTGTGCATTTGTAAAGTAATATGTTTTTATCCCATTCATGCAATTATATATTAATATTGCATATGATCCACAATCAATATTAAGGTATGAAGTAAATGTCCACATTTTGTAGCTTAAGGATATGCAAGAGTTATGCATGTAGTAATGTGATCACCAAAATTTCCATAGGTGAAGATAGTTTCATTGGAGAATACATGTTAAAACATAGAAATTAGTAGTTTCCTACAATTTATGACAGGAGTACTGTAAGAGACTAGGGCAAGTTGGTCCCAAATGATCGAAATTTACTATCTTATGCAAGGCCCGTCAGAATGTGATAAGTCTGCAACTATTGGTTTTTCTTTCATAAAAATTTTATAATCCCAAAAATCATTTTAAGATATTATTTCCTATAGTCAAAAAGTTTCTTTCTTGAAATTAGTTAACCATTATTTGTTTTATCACATAGGATTTATGTTCTTATGAATTCTCTAAATATTTAGTTAGTATTTTATGAATCTACCGCAAGTCTAAGAAGAAGAGTGTAGGTCATAAGGTGTGAATGTTTTTTCTTTATTATGGGACATGACAACAATGATCATAAGTGGTGTGGGAGCTTCCAAAGTGAGATGCTTCAAGAAATCAAAGGAGCGTGCTAGTTTCATAGGACCCAAAACCCCTACGTATTTGGTTAGTTGGGATTACCCTTCTTTTTGCTTCTAGTTTTTTCATGTTTCTGTGATCTTTTGCTAGTTTAAGTCTTGGCCTAACCTATTGGGTTGCCTCTATGGGTGGCGAAGCTTTAGTGCAAGCTTCCCTACCACTATCAAGAGTTGTTTGTGAAAAGAGTCATGGATGTGGGGAAACTAGGCCCCACTGATAGATGTTACGAAGGGATTTTGAAGGTGTCAAAGGCCAACCTTATCCTTCCTTTGATTTTCATACTCAATTACTCAGTTTTTTCAAACCACCTCATCAAAAATATTATGGTCAAGATGTCGTGTAAAAGTGCATCAAGTAACTAGTGCAAGTGGACAATAGATTGCCACATGATGTGTGACATGGTCTAAATATCTCTTAGGTTGGTCTCTAATAATGGCTAACAAAATTCGACCTTAATTCCATGAATTCAACCAATGAGGCACTACTAGGAAAGACAAATCTAGAGCTCAACCCACCAAATATTGCATGCCTTGTTCCCATGGAACTACTATGGAAATATATACTCTACATGTTCATCAAAGATTTAAAAAATTCATAAATACACATAGTTAGGACATCGTTGAGGACTTGATGAAATTAGTAAAGCCACCAAATTTCCACACAACAAATTAGGGTTGAATTATAGGATTCAGTTTTGCATATTTGGACTTCTCCAAGTAACCTGAAACCAAAATCTTCCGGGCTATGGAATTCTACTAGTTTTCCAAGACTCTAGTCACTACCACATTAAAAAATTAGAAGCAATGTCAACCATCATCTATGGAAAATTTAAGAATATTAGAGGCCAAATTGAGTGCGTATGTAGGATTTCTTTCAAGCTCATTTTCAAACTCAATGGAGAAGGTTCAAGCCAAGAGAGAAATGGTGGAGTTCGTGGGCACTTGTGATTAACAAGGCACTAGTTTGAACCCAATAATCATTGATGATTAAAAAAGCATGAGCACCCCAACAAGGACAAACGACCGGATATATTGTCTCACCTAAAATCCTCTCAACCCACCTCAACTTGATCTTGTTATCTAGATTTTATGACATTTTAAAATGTCTTTTGGTCAGTGTTTTTATTTCAGTCTATTGCTCCTATATGGGTAAACTGTCATGAATATGGAGGAATAAATATAAATGGGAAAATTTAAAAAATCTTTTGAATGGTTTTCTAAGATCTAATTTTATTTTTAATAAACCTCAAAACACAAAAAGGTGTAACTCTTTTCTTATTTTACTAATATAGAAACAAAACGTACCCTAAAAAAATGTTGCCACCAAAATAAAACTTAAAAAAAATAAGGTGGTGTAGTTATCTAAGGTTAACCAAAGGAGTACAAATGTGTATGTGGCTTCACAACCATCCATGTATGATTCTATGTTACTCATATTTAGATTTCACTGTGTTGGTTATGAACTTTTATGTTATAATAATTAGTTTTCATAAAATGTCTAAATGATTTTATCGCATGTGAATGAGAAGTGAATGAGCGACTTCAAGAGGTGTTATCATTATCTAAGGTGTGTCTAAGTGTGAATTACAAACTAATGTGTCGCGTATGCAATACTTGACTATTAGACTCTATCACTTATACATGTCGAGGAACCATTGTAATGATAGACCCTCACCAAATATGTTACAAGCTCATATAACTGAGGCCAATGTGAAACCACTATATACTGAGCATAAATTTGATCCTAAAGAGGATAGAGAAAATAAAAACATATAAATTTTTTTAATTTCATACACATAATTGGATGTTTG